>SNQJ01S0041599.1:18756-30814 GCA_010110895.2 Picea sitchensis | reverse complement strand
TACAAGGTAATGCAAGCATATATGCAATGTATATATATGTATATACAGAAAATTCTAATAACATTATAACTTGTATACAATATACACAACATACAATAAATAGAGAATGGTACTTATATTTTGATTGAGAAGACCTTCCACCCCTGAGCAGGGCTATGACTCCATCAGGGCAATGGCTTCCCAAGATAGCCACGGTCCAAAATCCATATCCACATGGTCTAGTCCAAGGTACCAAACCTCAGTAGGACTCCAACCAACCAAACCTCAACAGCACTCCAACCAACGGTCTCTCTTCCCCACATGCATGTCCCACCCCAGGAGTGTGCACCTTCACTGTCACACAGTCCATCGGCTGCTACACCTCCCTTTTCTTGGGCTTCAACAACAAGCCGGCTCAGGAAGTCTCATAGCACCGTGGCTCCCGGAGTTCCAACTGCCCTCAAAGGTTTCCAATCAGCATCTTCCCCGAGCTACTCTTTGTAGTCAACATTCTAACTTTAATCAACATCATCTCATCTGCATCGCCCACATGGAGTTATCATGAGAAAACATAAAAGAATTTATTTAGAAACTCAAACTTAATTCAAAGGGAATTCAACTTTTTCCCCAAAACATGAAATTCTATTTCATAATTCATCTTGGTTGTTGCCATATTATGAATGCAGCCATCATTGTGGTTTTCCACAAGCACCAAACTGCATACCATTTTTTTTGTAATGATTCATCTTGCATACAACCAACAAATTGTCAGTATTTGTTGTACATCATATTCAATTGCAATATGTACAAAATCTTATGCAGTGATCTTAGAATTTCCTGCACCTAGCAATTCAATCATAATTACCAAACAATTTAATAAAATAGAATGACTCATCCTTCTATGCATATGCATGTTCACAGTA
This sequence comes from Picea sitchensis, assembly GCA_010110895.2. NCBI lineage: Eukaryota > Viridiplantae > Streptophyta > Pinopsida > Pinales > Pinaceae > Picea > Picea sitchensis. The sequence continues at coordinate 29,912 of SNQJ01S0041599.1, read as the reverse complement.
ATATCTGTAAGTTCATTACTTCTTTTTTTGAACAAGAAAAATTTATGTAGTCAATGCTCATGTGACTACTTGACTTGCAACTTTCCTGTTGCAATGTCTAACACCTCCCTGAAATGTCCTCAACTTCATGAGTTAACAACATTTTAGTTGTTAGTAACAATTATTTCCATGCAATAATATATATGCATGTACTTACAAAACACATTCATCCATTGCATTTAGTACACAATTCTATCTCTTACTAGTATGCATGAGTGCAATTCTCAGTGCATACTTATTCAGTGCACCTTGCATTGAATTACACAATGCTCTTCATCTCAGTCATGTATCTCACCATCCATAAGTTGGAATTATGGCCAATGTGTTGACACATTCTCCACACACTTCCTATTGGCTTCCCAATTAATTGAATGTCTTTCTTTTCGACCCGAACACTACACCAAGAATATAATTTTGTGGTATTCATTAGTGTTAGAAAAAAGGTTGCAGCCCAAGTTTTATCTAAAAGGAGGAAGATTTTAGTACCTGTGTGGCTCATAACCTTTCCATATCCATACCTTTCCATATCCAACCAGGTCTTGGCCTCATACATGAATGGCTTACTGACATTCATTCCCATAACAAGTTCTTATCTTTTAGTTCTTTGGTTATTACCCCATAACCAACTTAACATGATATTCTACTATGTCAGTGTGTGCATTCAGAAGCTAAAAAGCTTTGAATTAATATAGGCCTCCAGCCTTTACCACATCCAGTGGTATGCATTCAATAATATAATCATGTGATTTTATAAAATAACTCTGGCTGAGGAAATTCTCACCTAAATTTCCTTTCAACAATTATGCACTTTGTTAATATAAAAACATCGTTGCATGTAGACCGACCACGAAGAAAGAGTGATGGGGGACTAAGCTTCCACAAGGTTGGGTAAGGGAGGAGGCTAAGTGTTGGGCCTAGGGGCTAAGCTAGGGGGCTTACCTCTAAAGGAGATAATAATTTATTATTATTTCCTAAAAGGCTAAGGTGGTCAATTGACCAAGTGTTGACCCAAGTTCTTAGGAAAGGAATGTATGCAAAATGGAGTGCATGCAGCTCTAGGAAGACAAGTGTTGACCTAGACGCATGCAATTAAAGATGCAGAAGTCAACCGATTTGGGGGTCCATCCTCCATTCCGGCATCCGTTGTCTATCCTATTTTGTTGGGCAACTGATCTCTGGATACCCTCACGCAACTCTGAAACCAGAAAACCATGAGGCTGACTTGTGATGTTTTCCTGAGAAGTTGACGCATCCTCTGTCTGAACCCGTTTTGTCTCTACGTTGGACCTCTGCATAAGCCACACACCTCTAAAAATCAGACCCATGAAGCCAAGCCATGTCTTCTGTGTAGCCTCAACATCCCGTAAATTTCTATGTCGTGTGTGTTATAACTGTGGGTTGTTGCGCCCATGCAGTCCCTTAGCTGAGTGTGGTTGTCACTGTCGTCTATTCCTTGTTGAGTCTTGTTGTTGTCCTCCTTGTGCGGGAACGAAGTTGAAGAATTAGGTTGTCAGGCCTATGTGAAACACTCTCTCCAGGTGAGGGAGGTGGTTGTGGTTGAAGAGGCGGGTTTTCAGGCCTATGTGCAACACTCTTTCCAAGTGAGGGAGGTGGTTGTGGTTGAAGAGGAAGGTTGTCGGGATTGTGAGCAACTCTCTCTAGATGAGAGAGTGTGCTATGGAAGTGAGTTCTCCTAGAAGGGGTCTCGTAGCTGCTACAGAGCTCTAAGAATTCTGGTTCGGCCTGTTGCTGAAGCCCAAGGCAAGGGAGGTGAAGGAACCGATGGACTGTGTAACAATGAAGGTGTATACTCCTGGGGTGGGGCAGGTATGTGGGGAGTGAGAGTCTGTGAGTAGTGGGCATAAGTGGCTCTTAGGAGAGAATCCTTCCTCATAAACTGTGTGTCTTCCTGTTGACCTTGTCTAGCCTAGGATTCCTTTGCCCAGTGGATCTTAGTCCCAGCTCGAGGGTGACCTACTGCTAAGAGTGATGAGTAGTGTGGTCTAAGGCTGGGAGGTTCGTGGAAGGTCTGCATGCAGTTGGTGGTGTTATTCCAGTTGAAAGATAAGTATAATTTACATGCTTAATTTTATGTTATGCATGCCTGTGATGCTGGAATGTTATCATGTATTATGTGCGTATATGAATTATTGTCTATTACATTTGAATCTGTATGGTAGTAGTAACTTTATGTTATGTGTTTTATTTCGATTAAAAATGCATGTCATATATTTATATGTGAATGTTCTGCAGTGGTAGCATTACATGGTCTCTATGAAGGGTTGGGGATGCTACAGTTTGGTATCACAGCTAAGTCAGATTTGAGTAGTGGCATTTCCCAGGCCGGTTGATGGTTGTGGATGTTACAAATTGGTATCAGAGCATGGTTACAACAGTGAGCTTGGATGGGCCATGTTAGTGGAAGTTGAAGCAAGAGTTTCGGAAGGAGTTGTTGTCAAAATGGAAAAAACTCAAGTTCTGACCCAAGGTTTCAACACTGAGCCTGAATGGGCTGGATAAGTGGTCATTAGACTCACGGTTCAAGTGGAAATTGTGTCTAGAGGACCAATTTCGAACCTTGGAACCTTCCTGAGTGCCAAGAAGTTACCTTGGTCGTCTTACAAAGATCAGGAGGAGTAGCGGTATCGTAAAACCACAATAGAAGTGGTATTGGGACGCAGAGTAATGTGGACCTTAGGAGTTGTTCGGGAGAAGGAAAATCCTTCATGACCATCAGATATGGTAATGTTGCAAGGCAGTTAGCCATGAATTCCTTTGGAAATCCGCAGAGTAACAAAGTTTGTTCTGCGCCATAGGATTTGTTCGGAAGGAAGAGAAATCCTTTACGACCGTTGGATCTGGAGAAGGTGTAGAGGAGTTAAACCGAAATCCCTTCAGACTTTGTGACTTCAGTGAAGTCTGATGCCATAAACAAGAGAAGGGGCGAAGCCCGAAGCTCCGAAGTGGATATACACCGTAGATCTAGAGAGGAGAACTCTATCATTGGATCAAGCCAATGTTAAAAGGTCAAACGCAATTGTGAAGGGTGAAATCTCTTGAAGAGTTGAAGTAGTGAGTCATGATGATGTCACTTAGATGGATGTGGACACATGGGATGTGTGCCATGTGTTTGTGGATTTCGAACCTGTGGAAGGTTGAAATTCCATATGGAATATGACGCGTGACACCCATTTGATTGGGCCACGAGTCAGTAGCTAGTATTCTACCATGTGGCACTCTGTATGACCATGGTTAGTGGGACCCGAGGTTACATAACGAAGCTAAAGGTCGAAGGACCCACACTAGCGTTGATCACGATACATCAAGATCGATGACTAGGAGGCATTGCAGGGATACAAATTGCACGGAAGTTAATTCTCCAAGGCGGTCCCGCAATCCAAACCCCGGTTTCACCGAGGGGTTACGTGTCAGCGTCAAGAAGAATTGCAGGATGAAAGGCGGGTTTCTCCAAACCACCGTTGCATGCCCTCATAATTGGAAAACATTAAGTGATGTGACGTAATGACATCACCAAAGGTGATTGGGAATGTTCGAAGATTAACAGTTCGATTGTGATATCCTCTGAAGCTCTGAAGTCTCGGAACTCAGACACCTGAGGTTCCATAGTGAGTGTCAGCCATCATATGCTGAGTAGACGTGGATGGTTGATCAGCCCTACTTCGCGAGTTTGGTAATATGAACTTTGAGAGATTGTTGTGTGGTGATTTGAAATCTGAACTTCGAGAGATTGTTGTGTGGTGCTTTGAAATCTTCTGAAGTCGAAGGCTCAAGTAAGCATCTAGTGATCTAGCAATTGGTCATGGTCGTGATCACATGGATTGGGGACTAAGAGAAAGGGACTAGTGCTCGAAAATTATTACAAAGAAGAGAAGAGCTCGGAAAGAAAATGAAATCTGAACGTTTTCTTAAATCAGATTGGTTTGAATGCGTAAACTAGTGAAGTATTGAATAAGTTTCAATTGTTTCTCTCCTTTGAGTTTTCGAGTGCAAGAAGTGCACATTGTCCGCAAGGAGTGCGTTGACAGAGGTAAGTTAACCTCAGAGAAGGTTAGGAGAGATATCATTGAATCCTTCATCAGCAGAAGTGCAAGGAGTGCACAGGAAGAACTTTGTGTTGAGTTCAGAGAGAGATAGTCACTGAGAACTCTGTAGGGCTCTGTCAGGCGGGCATCGAGCGAGTGCAAGTGTGCATAGAGAGAAATATTTGTCGAGTTCAGGGAGAAGAGTATTAGAGGAAGATACTCACAGAGCTGTTGAACACTCTGTAGAAAACACTCAGGAAGGTGTGCTTTAAGAAGAAGGTTGTCAGGAGGGCACAAAGTTTTCCTTTGAAAGGAAACAGAAGAGACAAGACCCTTAGGAGACTGAGTAAATCGAAAAGCTCACAAGAGATAACGTAAGGAGTGCGTGGGAGACTGACTCATTCTAAGTCCTAAACCTCAAAATAGATCACGCTTACGAGAACGAAGAAGAGATCCAAGAGGCGGACTCGCAAGAGAAAGTTCAAAGGTCGAAGCCTTTGAACTCTGACAAAATCTTCCAAGGCGGAAGATGTCAAAAGGCCAGGAGGAGGAGCGACAACAACTGTCAGATTGATTGTGGGGAGGATCCTGGACCGCTAGATCAACATCCAACAGAACAAAGGAAGCACAGAGGAGAGGAATGGATCCCATATGTTAGGTCTGAGCGCGAAGGACCAGCAACCGTTGGATCTGGAGGTAAGCACACGAGAATTAACCCTTGCGTGCGCAGGAGAAGTGGACTTGTCAAAGTCCTGAAGTCCCGAAGTGATTTGGGACCGTCCATCGTCAAGGAGGATGGGTGGTGTAAGATCTACAACTTCGGAAGTTTGTGGACAAGGAGGAGGAGAAACAGCCGAAGTAAATCTTGGTCGTTGATCTGAAAGTGGATGCGTGGCGCCAGATATGAAACTCTGCGTACAGAGCACTCTGAAGGAAAGAAGAGGATGAAAGCACTGAAATCCCAAAGAAGATCTCGATCGTTGATCGAGGATGAGGTCGAAGGACCGTTGATCTGGTCTTGGTCGGAAAGAGCCGAAGTTCCAAACAGAATCAGGGCCATTGATTTGGAGAGGATGCATGGCAGAAGATCTATCACTCTGGGGAAATTCACTCCAGAGATTTGTGTGTGTGGAGACGTGAGAACTCTCGAAGGCCGGAGAGTCGTAGTTCATCGGAACCATCTGATGGTTGAGGACAGGTGTCAATAGGTCTTCCACTCTAGAATATTGTCATACAGGGAAAAGAAAATATTTGAGAGTTGAAACTCCCGAGGGCCGGAGATCTAACCGTGGCCATTGATTTAGAAGGGAGCTACGTGTCGACAGATCATGTAGATCTGGGATCGCGTGTGGAAGGAGGAAAGAAGGTATAAAAGGGGAGATCGATAGCAATCGTTGATCGCAGATCATCGCCAAGGGATTGGAAATCGATGGACGAGCTGGATTGCAAGGCCAGAAGTTGCTCGGATGTTAAAAATATGAGAGCGGGCCGCAATTTATACCATGATTTTAACAAAGTGATGTGTGGCAACTGGATGTGAATTGCAGGGCGAAAAGCGGGTTGGCCTAAAACCACTCTTGCCCACGCTCGCAATCACATTTTTCCATGAGGTCATACCCCAGGGCCATATGAAAGAAAGGGCTAATGAAAAAGGGGCTAGCACATAAAACTTGGAGTTTTCAAAGCGCGCGAGAATAAGCCCGCGGGTATGATAGGACTTGCGCCTAAAGGAGAAAAGGGAGCATGTGTATAATTGTTTTGGGTTCAATCACGAGCCTGAAGAGTCAATTCGACTTAGAAGATTGAAAAAACCTTTGACCGGAAGATCAGCAAACCCCGTTGTGGTAGGGGCACTGCGTCGAAAGTGCTCAGGGAAAAAATAGTCATGCACAGTGATCACAATGGGAGCACAAGAAGATTCAGGAATCCGGGAAGAATTGAATACTTCTGGGTTCAACAAGGAAAAGTTTTATAGGGAGAAAGAAGTTGTTGCAATTTCTGTGGCAGCAAGTATGTTACGGCTTGTTGGGTCAGCCAGAGGAAAGAATGCTTGCATGTTTGCAAGTGTTGTTGGTGATGTTGTTGCATAAGGAGGGAATAAACATGTATCATCTACTTGAATGTGATTTAGAGGGTTACATAAATGGTGTTGAGTATACATTTATTCTGATATTGAAGTTTTTCTTCAATCTTTTATTGTAAAGAAGCAATTTGTTGCACATAAAGATCAGGTTATCAAGAACCATTTCAATATAAAACTAAGAAATAATATTTTGGGGTTTGTTGTCTAGCATTATCCTTAATACAAGATATTCAAGATATATCTTTCAACGAAATAGGAGTACCACCTTTATAAAAATACAGAGAAATTCATATCCTCGTGAGATTGATGTTTGGACCTTAACCAATCTAAACATCAATAGTTATTTTCATAAAACAATTTACAACTCATATAATTGATGTGAAAAACATAACAATAATATTCAAAACTATTTTCACTTTTTCGATTAAAATAAATTATACCCTTCATAAAAAAATTAATGAAAAATATTTGAATTTTTATTTAATTAATGTGAAAAATGGAACAATAATCTTCAAAACTATTTTTCACTTTTCCAACTAAGGAAAATTATACCCTTCATAAAATTATAATGAAAAATATTTTAATTTTTATTTAGTTTCTTGCATTTTGATTGATTGAAAAATAATAGGATGACCTTTTCTATCATTACTTAAAAAAAAATTCAAACTCTATTAAGAAAATATTACAAAGTTATTAAAAAATATACCACAATATTCCTTTCACATATATTTTATAAAATATCTATTATTAAGATGTAAATACAATTCTCTATAATCTTTTTAACTTATTAGAAAATATTTAGTTTTATTTCTTCTCTGAAATTACTTTTCAAATTTTATTTTTTAAAAGCTAAAACACAGTGATATATTTATCATTATATACAAAAATAAGTACAAGCATTCTTGGTGGAGGCTTACCACAAGGGAAACCGGGACCTCTACTAATTGAAAAAGAGCATACTAATCCATTACATGTTTACTTATCAACTTATTGTACTAAGCACAAAAAGAAATAATTGTCCTTGCTAATAACCTACAACATGACATAAGAGCTAGATGAAATAAAAACAACCCCATATTAAGCAGAGGATGAAATAATCTTTCTTCAATTGGTTGGCCATTTGGGTCTTTCGTTTGCACATGTACCTTTGAAGTTGTAACACGAGGTTGGGGTCCTCTTCTATAAAAATAGGGTTGGATGATGTGCCCAAAGAGTGAGGGGAGTCCTCTTTCATTGCCATGGTGTTAGTGTCTTCATCTTGAACCTGGGAGACCACAATTTCAACCCAAAACATTGTTTTAAAAAATACTGCAATTTTTTTATCTACCATGTTGATTTTGTGGAGGATAGCTTGTTGTTGCAAGATCCTTTCCTCAATAACCTGGGCAATAAGGGCCTTATTCAACTAGTAGGTCTCAGTGATTCTAAAAAAATTAGTATCCCGTGTTCTTGAGAATCCAGGGTCTTGTACCCAACCTTCAAACTCTTCTTGAATAAGTTCATTGGATTTTTTTTTTTTTATCTTTTCTCTCTGATGGATTCTTCCATCTCCTCTAATTCTTCCTTAATTGATGCAAGGAACCTAGTATGGTAGAAATTGGTCATTGCTTGGGCTTCTTTTCCAGCCTTGGTAACATAACAGGGCTCTTCATGGGTAGGGGATTTCATAGAGCAGGCTCTAGATCTCCTTTCTGCCTTGTATTTCCCTTTTTGACTTACCATGGAGTTGTTTCCTTGGGTTATTGTTTATATGCTAAGTCTAGGCTGGAAGAGAGGTAGGATGATAGGAAAGACACTAAAGTGCGCTACAAGACTTGTCTATAGGGAACTAGGAGGCACCAGGGGATCTATTGAGCCACTTCTAGAGATTCGAACCCTCTACCCACAGACTAGGAGAGCACTAATGTCTCCCAGACCTTTACAAGTCGATTTCCTAGAGAGTCCACCCAAAAATTCTTGACAACAAGGTGCAAAACTACAAGAATAGAACTATAATTTGACAAAGGATGTTACCTAGGTGGTGAATCATTTTATCCACTAGTGTGTTAGGGGGGTCGAGACCCTAGCTGTCCTCCTCCTTTTGTCTAGACAAACCTGAACTCCAAACTTTCACAACTAGCATTCTTGAATAATTAAAGTCACATTCTAACTAATAGCCAAACCCCCTATGTTCTTCCATGATGTGAGGTATCATCTCTCCAACTAGTTACCAAAACTTTGTACACCATCGAGATAGGCCAATTCTCCCATGATTGAACTAGAAATCGCCTCCCCTTTCTTCCCATAATTGTGGTGTGTACTAGCGTTCATGTTGGCAACCAAGAAACACATAGGGTGTGTCGTGGGGATTTTTTGATTTTATTTTTAACATGATTTTGTTTCATTATTATTATTTTCAATTTATGACCATTGCCAAACTTAAATAAAATATAAGGAAAAAAAATATTTTTTTTAAATTTATAAAATTTTATGTTATTTCATTAAAACTTTTCAAAATATGACTACTTTGAATAATTTTTTTAATTTTTATTAAAAAAAATTAACCAGAATAGAAAATAGGATTTATATATTAAAAGGAGTTGTGTTGAGGCTACAAGATTTACGTACATCAAAATTTTAAAAAAAATCTCTTTGACTATACTATTTTCTAAGCACACTATACTATCCTTTAACGAAGTTTCCACACCAAATGTCTAGGTAATCTCATAAGTAATTTGCTTAACAAACTGTCCCAAAAAACATGCAATTCTAAAAAGCATTCACAACATTAAGGATGAGCATTTCCCTATGCTTCTTTCCTCCCTTCAGAATGAGGAGGAATTTGTTCCTCAATTTCCATAGGGTCCCTGATCTGATTGACTGTCTCTTCCTCCCTCATGCAACGTGGCCAAGGATTTCTAGAACCTAGGTTGTTGGAGGCCAAGGAGAGTGCTTCCAGTCACGAAGACGCTACCAGGGTACGTAACCTGCTACATTCCACTTCCAAGGAGTCAACCCTTTGCTTCTAGAGTAAGATGAGGGTCATGAAATTGGCGTTGAGTGTGGTAATGCCCTACTCTATCTCTATAAATTTGTCTAAGATAAGCATGATGTTAGAATATGAATGAATGTGCTCGTTTTATCATTAACAATATCTCTATTGTCACCCAACCATAGGCCGAAGCCACCCTCCGAGCACCTTAACCTTGACAGAGAATCACTCTGGAAGAAAACCCTAGGCTAGATAGCCAAACAAAGGGTAGCACACCTTTCCCCAAGGATAGTGCACCAACAAGAGTTGATCATATAGTCCAAACCCTAACCAAGAGATAGTCCAAGCCAAACATGATCTGTTAGCTGCAACAACTACAATGGAAGCTCTCCTCTAAAACTACGCACAAAACTGGGCACTGCAGTGCGCACAAGTGCTTCTCTGCAATTTTGAGACTGCCTGCCAGAATGAAGACTGGCCTCCTGTATTTATAGTAAATCTGGCTAACTGCCTGGGCCGATTTCTCATTCTGGGTATCTGTCTGTTCAGTATATATATTATTTCTTCTGGACGACTTCTTCTCTTGGAGGCTAATAACCTAATACAAGTTATCCTCTTGAGACGACATGTCTTCTAGGGTTATTAGCCAACTCATTAGGGTTTCTTCTTGCTTCCCGAAATATTCTATTCTCGTCATTTTTACACGTGGAAGTAAATACCTCCCGCATCTACCATAATATCAACACTCCCTACTAGCTAGGGAGGTATTATAGGTAATGGTCTTGAGCACAAATATACCATTCACCCGCTAGCATCAACATAGTTGTATCTTATGACTAGATCATGAGAACCATCATCACCATCGGTGTCATCAGCTGCATCATCTCTTGGAACCATACTCTATCTGAGTAATGATACTCACTCCACAGAGTGACACAAGAGCCATTCTTCTAATCTAGAAGAGTAAATGTTCTGAACCATTTTCTATCTGGAAAATCTTTGTTCATTGATCATCCATTTAGCTGATAATCATTTTCAACACTACTGATAGTCTTCAATTCAATTGGAACAATATCATTATTGTCTTCTGCAATATATAATCGGCCCCCTCCGTCTAACAGAGTCCACGCTTTCATCTTATTGTCTTCTGCAAAACGTCATAAGTCTTTCTCCAATTTCCTCTTGATTGTTGACTTCTTTCTATATTTGCTTCTTCTAAGTCTCTTCATGATTGATTTTGATTTCGTCTTTCCTTGTAAGCAGTCCTTATCTTGTTGTTCTTCCATAGGTATATTTCTTCTTGGAACACATTATCTTTCGAGAGATAGATATACAAGATATGTACAGAGACGATGCAAACAAGATATGTACAAGAACTAAGAAGAGTATTGTTACCTTCAGAAGAAGAAGTCTCTTTCATCCTGCTTAGTCTTCTTTGTAGGTTCCTTTTCTTCAGCAACTGATGTTTCGTGTTTCTCCTTCCTTTTCTTTAGTTCAGGACAATGATTCTTGTAGTGACCACACTTTCGACAGTTGAAGCATGTATTTCTAATATATTTCTCTTGATTTGGCTTCCTCCTTGAACCAATATTCCTTTTGTTCCTGAAATTCTTGAATCTTGTTGTGAAGGCTTGATCATCGTATTTCTCTTGGGGTTTCTCTTTTTCACTGATCTTGGATTCTTCTTGAGAACAGCAAGTCCAAAGTTCTTCAAATGTAGGATACTCCTTCCTTGTGTTCATGCTTGCAGCAAATGCATCCCATGTCTTGGGAAGACCATTGAGTACTATGTTTACCAATTCCTTCTCTGAAATGATCTATTCAATAGCTTGTAGTTGATCTCTTAACTGGGAGATCCTCACAAAGTATGATGTTATGCTATCATCATCATTCATCTTCATGTCACAGAGCTCATTCTTTAGAATCATTATTTTTCCAATGTTTCTGAATGAGAAGAGGTTTGTTAGGGCATCGTACATCTTCTTTGATGAGTCAAGATGGGAGATGTAGGGTATCAAGT
>SNQJ01S0041599.1:0-11338 GCA_010110895.2 Picea sitchensis | reverse complement strand
GCTTATATCGTCCCCAGATTTGAACTCCTCACATCTGGACCTGATCGATCGGCTGCGAGTCTTCGGATCCTCGGCCCGGCGGTTTAACGGCTGAGAGTCCTGCTTTCTAGAGGCCGCGCAAGTGAGGTAACCCCTTCATTTGGTAATTAGTTGATATTTTACAGTAGGTTTGCTATGATTGTTTTCGAATTCGATGCAGAGACATGGGAGGGATGTAAAATTGGATGGTTAGAGCAGGCTGGATTCACCTTTGTGTTTCACTTGTTTGGGGTGGATTTAGTCTGGATGGATGAGGCGACGGTCACATGGGAAGGGGCTGTATGTTGAGGCAGATCATATGGATTAGGCCAGGGCCACATGGGAAGGGATTGCATATTATCTATTCAATAATGCTGCCAAATGGGTGGTAGCTCATTATTCCTCAACTTTGGAATTTTAATGGAGTGCATGCCATTTTGCATGCAAGTTTTTCACTCAATTATTAGTGTTTTAATTATTTTAAATACTCTTTTAAAGTGTTTAGCCAACCATAAATGTGTAACCATGTAAGAGGTTTTTCAATCTAGATGAAAGGTATGATTTTACTTGTGAGCATGAAATAACATTATTTTAAGGTAGATTTTGTAAACTAGTTTAATCTAGAAGACTCAATTGAAACATTTTAGATTGTTCAATCTAGATGAAAGGTATGATCTTACATGTGAGTATGGAATAACATTATTTCAAGGTAGACTTTGTAAACTAGTTTAATTTAGAAGATTCAATTCAAACATTTTAGAGGGAAAAAAACTACTTTTAATCATTTTTACTTGTTATTTTGTAAATAATAATAATAACATAGTTTTCTATGTATAATGGTTATTGTTTGTACATTTATGAATAACTAGCATAGCGATCGAAACGACACTCCAAAGTGAATGTGAGTGGTTATATTGTCCAAAGAGAGGAGCTCTGGTATTTTGGATGGTCCATGAGTAACCAATAGAGGAACCCTTTAATAGGTTCCATGTGTTTCTAATCATTTGTATGTGGATGTTTGTCATGCGTTTAGTATCAATCAAAAGGACGTTCAATTGATTAATCATTTATTAATGGATATGTAGTGGGAGGACTTAATGGAGAGGTGGTGATATATAAAGGGAATATCTTGAGAGCTAATGGATTAGGAGGAAATTGACAGTGATTATTGTATCTTTGGACATTGTTGTGAATAGTTGATGGGATGAAAAATATTGGGTCATATGAGATTGATAGGCCACATCACACAAAAATAAAAATAAAAAAAGGTATTCCCCACATGTACAGGTGCTAGGTGCTTGTTGTTATATCCAAACATTGAGTTGACCCATCTGAAAGAAAAAATAACCATTCAACAAGCTTTTAAAACATTCATCTTCCCTGTAAACATTCAAGGATAATGCTCCAATGTTTTGAACTGTTGAACTTTGCAATGCTTTGAAATCATAAAACCTCCATAAAACATCATTATCCTTTGATTAATTGTACAAATCAAATAACACTCTATAGCCTTTGGTTTTTCTTTTTACTTTATCAAGGGTTTGATTGTGCATGACACGATATAAAGATTGGTAGAATTCTTGTAGTATGTAAACATATCATGTTTATTGCTAGTCATGGCACCTCGCTTAAACAACGAGGTGAGCGAAGCCAAGAGGGATGTGAGAGGATAAGGTGCCATGAGTAGTGACCTAGACATCGAGGTCGACAATGTCAAGAGGGATGTGAGAAGACAAGGCCTCATGGGCAGTTGCCTAAAGAGCGAGGTGAGTGAACTCAAGAGGAATGTGAGAAGACAAGGCCTCATGGGCAGTTGCCTAAAGAGCGAGGTGAGTGAACTCAAGAGGAATGTGAGAGGATAAGGCCTCATGGGTTCTTTGAAATTAATTGAACATAAGTGGGTTTCATTCCTTCTTTTATTCTCACTTTGTGGGTTGGTGCCTCTTATAGACCCGATATCGTTGATATTCATCTCATTATATTTGTAGCAATTTAAAAGTTGAATATATGAACCTAAGCTTTGAAGAGTAGAGGTGAAATATTGAATAGTGAGGAAGTTGCGGTATCCTTCTTTGCCCACTCGTTCTTATGATGTCCAAACAAAATATGGAAATGGATGAACTAACATATGGCTTGGAATTTATGTGTCATCCACATTATTTGGAATATTCAAAATATGGAAATGAATGAATTAACATAATGTGTCATCCGCGTTATTTGGAATCTTCAGATTATTTAGATGGTTCGTTTTTCATGGCCACCAAATTGTGTGTCAATACATTTGACACGTATTACAAATACCAATTGTGTCTCACTACATCCACCACAATACATCTTACACATTGTATTACAAGTGCAAAGTGTCAAAATTGTATAATCTATAGACAATAGTTTTGTGGCATGTAGAGTGCTTTATGGATCTCATAATGAAGGACAAACCTTCACCCTATCTAAGAACACTCCTAAAAACATCTAGAAGAATAGGAAAGAAACTCTAATTTCCATTGAAGAACTGTTGTTGCTAGGTGCAATAGAATGCAATCAATGTTTGGAGTTTCTTTACAATAGTAGTAGAGGAATGGATCGACTTGAAGTCACCATGTTGGAAGTTGAAGATTTGACAGTTTCCTGTGTCAAGCTTACTCTCGATATGAATATCTAATACGCTTCTTTGCATGTTGCTACACGTGTATATTTTTTTCTTTTCTCATGACCGCATATTAAATACAAACATCATAACTTGAAATTTAAGTGGAGGAATGAAAACAACTTCGAAGGGCAAGTGGATGTTGTAACTATGGAAGGAAGAAATGTATCTCATTGTGGGTAATTAATATATGGAAGTGGATGAAGAATCATAAAGTATGGATGGGTGGTGCATATTAGTTTAATTACAAGTTAAAATGGTTTATCCCATTTACCATTTAAGTTTTATGGAAGCTCATTTGGAGCCACATGCATTTATGTTTTATGGATGTTCATTTGGAGGCACAAGCATCGGAAGATAATCTAAACCATGTTGGAGATTGGATTCAAGACTCTTGAATAAGTATGTGGTCAAAACACGTTTAAAGGTAGTGTTAATTATTGTAGAATCGAGGTTTTGATATTTTTCTCTGAACTTGAGTATATTGAGCATCCAAAGTCACGATTGAGAACACCACGAGAAGTGAAATTGAGAAATCATTGGAGGCCAAGTAAAGCAATTTGAGGTTGAGGCAATTTGATAATGGATTGACAGTGCCAGTGACTTTGTTTCCTTGCTGACCCATCATGAGAAGACACCAAATGTAATTTCTAGTAAACAACATTGACAAATCATAACTAGGTATTGTGCAATAACAAGTGTTAATCCCATTTTCATAATGGGAGGCCATGAGGAATCACACGCCAAGGAGATACTTGTGCACGATAACATAGATAAAGATGATAATTCATGGGATAAAGAAAACAAAAAAATTGATGGAATTCTTAAATGTTATTTGAAGACTTAAAATGTCAAAATAAATTGAAGTCTGTTGATTGTGAAATTGTGAAAGAAAGAATACCACTACAACAAAATTACCACTTATGCTTTTTCATTGAGAACAAAATACCAACAAAATTTGTTATTCATCGTTATTGCAAAAACCTAGTTTCTCTCTATTGTTTTTTCTCTTCACAATTTATTGCTATGCATAATATACTAATATGTTATTATCCATTACTTTCTTCAACTCTAACAAGTAATATAATAATAGCTCATAGCTTTTTTTCCTCGCTCTGTTCTCCTTTTTTCATGTTTTTATGGGAACTTGATATTATATGTATAATATATGTATATTTTTCCTAGTGTAATAGAGGAAAAAACGAGTAGAGTAGATTCCAAAAAACAATCCATGAGAGGATTATTTCTCATGGCCATTTTCTTTCTCATCCCACCATATTGACCCTCGTTTCTCTACTGGAAACTACTCCAGGTTCTTATTATGGCCACATCTAAAACCCTTAGATTGCAAACAAATGTTGCATTAAAACCTTGAGAAAAAAACTTGAAGAAAACACAAGGATATGGGAATGAATAGGAGAAGAGAAGGATGGATTTTGAATCTCCCTCTGACTCGTGGCATCACCTCAAAGTATTTGAGCCATGCTTGTTGCAAACAAAATACATTCATTGATGTTGTAGGTTTTTGTTGATAAAGGCATGGGCACTAGACCCTTCCAAAACTTTGTTTGCACATTGCACACAAGCCCAAATTAAAATAATGAAAAAAATACATACTAAAACTGAATACTTGTAAATAGTGTTATAACCAATGAGCAACTGGTCATCCCTCTCACAACTACAATGAAATGGTATCTTTTTGCAACTTCTCTCTTGCCATACACACTCAAAACGCAAATGGATTTGGATTCCACTGGTAGTGTTGTTGCATGAGAAGAAGAGGACAAGAGATGAAAGAAAGTAGGATGAAGATGGTGCAATGGGTAGGTAGAAGAAGACTTTGGAGAAGGACAAGACAAATGGTGAATGTTGTTCCATTTGTATATATATAATATATTTTAAATATTATCGCAACAAGTGGGGGAGTTCCAAAATATTAAGATCATTGAGGTATTTGGTTTGAACCCATCGCTCCTCTCTCGTTGCACATCTCAGCTCTGAGAAACTCAAAGCGTCTAGGGAGACTTTGAGGTAGTAGTTTTTTTTCTCTATTATTATCCTTTCACGATGTTTCCAGTAATATTTGATGGATATATTCCCTTCGTTGGTTGGTTGTTATTTTTCATGTTTTCCAATATCAAGAGAAGCCTATAGATAACTGGAGAATTACTATAAATATGCTCCAAACAATTTATTATGGCATTTTTGTTCAGTTGGAACTCTAGTTTGAAGTAGAAACCTCAATGACTTGGAGTCGAATTCGGGTAATGTGTAGTTAAATCTTTAGATCCGGGAAAATTTTCCAGTTATAGTATTTTATTGACATGGTTAGTCGAAGACTAGAGAAGGCATTTATTTGATTTGTTATCACTCATTTTTTATAGCTCAAATGCTATTTATATTGTAGTCTTTATGCCACTTCTATATAGACTATAATTCCTTTTAAATGTAGGCTTTCATGTGATCCAAAAATCCTTAGATACCACTTATTCCTTTAAAATATACATATTAGTAACTAACCTAATTCTGAATAAATTCTTGATCTTACTGGGATGATTTGCAGAAAAAACGATGTTGTGTTTCTTATCCAAAATCTCATAAAATGATGATTAATTTGAGGAATTACGAGATAACATAGAAAAAAAAAACTTAGATTATACAATATTGATGACATATTTTACTCCATCTTCAAGTCCCATCTAGAAAGTAAGACCACCTCTTATCATCTCAAAATGTAAAATTACATTACAACACAAACCTACACAAACAATTTTAAGGACTGTCTTTAATTCTACTGCTCAAACTTAGATATAGAGTTTATCATTGAATTCCTTGTGAAATTATGAGAAAATAGAGTATAAAGTCGACCATATTATAAACTGTCTCAAGTTCACCCTCTTTACACGCCAAACGATGCACTATGGCGCTCATTAATGATAATTTGCACTTAGACTTTAAAAATGACCTCTTAGCATGAAAATAACATCACTATTGAACTCCTTTAGGAAAAATGAGAAAAATGAGTATAAAGTTGGTTATGTTTGGACAATATACCTCATGACATGCATATCGAAACAATACCAAAAACTTAAATTCCTCTTTGGCACACAAATCTATGCATCTGTATGTCCTCAAGATCCGTGCCAACGTCGCTATTAGTGTCTGCCTAAGACTATGTGCAATCTTGGGGTGTGTGTCGGTCTTGGACCGTGTGCCCATAAATAGGTCGTGTGCCTAAACCTCCAACCGGAATTGTTGGAAAACATTTAATTTATTGTTGGGGAACCCCATAACAAACGGTCCCTGTGGCATAGCGGTTAAATCATTGGAGTGTTATATGGCGGGTCGCGGGGTCAAACCCTATCGACCATGCCATATATAGTATTTTGTTACAACAATGGCATACAATTTTAAATGCAACGATATATATATGTGTGTGTGTGTGTGTGTGTGTGTGATATATTGTTAATGGTTTATAACCAAAGTTTAATACCCCCGCCGATCATGGCAGTAGTTACGGTGTCGTGGGATACCATATGAGTGCATATAATATGGATCAAGGGCTTAGCCCTCGGCCCCTTTTTTTCCTCCAACCATTACAAAACACAAACTTAAATATAATCTACACCCCATATAGTTATGAACTAATGCGATGGTGTATTGGTAATTAATGCTTGTGTAAGGTTTATGGGAGGTCGTGGATTTGATCCTCCGAACTCCCAAAATTTTAACAAACATTAACCATAATAGGCCAATGAGGGACTGCCATGTGGCAGTCTCTTATTGGATCCCTTGTGCCATGTGTCATTACGCAATTGGTCCACTTGGAATGTACGATTGTCCAGTCACCTACCAACGTGTCATGCCACATCACCTACTACCTGCCACGTGTCTCCATGTGAGGTCGCCATGTTATCACTGTATGGTCATACGGTTGTGCCATGTGTCACCTTTGACTTTGACTTTTCCCCCTATTTGATTTGAACTTTGACCATCCATAACTTTTGCATGTGAACATTTTTTTAGGCAACTTTTTGCATCGTTGGAAAGCTATCGTTGAGCTCTACGCATTGTTGTAGTTTTTTTTAGAGCATTTGATATGATCAAATTTTGAGATTTTATGGATCCTCCTAGATCTTTGTGAGTGTTCTATATCCTCCTGGACCTCTATGAGCGTCCATGGATCCTCCTGGATCACACATTCCCACTGAAGAACTTTTGGTCCTCCAAAAGTATGAATATTTCAACAAATTAGTGATGATAACTCCTACTCACTCTTCCATCTTACTGTAATTCTCTTATCTAGTAACTTAGTGATGATGATGCTTCTTCACTCTTTCATATTTCCCAATATCTTGGGACTCAGTCTTCATCTTGGATCTTAGATATTATATTAGTGTACTTATGTCTTCTTCTGAAATATGGCTCTGACTATGACACTATTGCTAATAAAATATAGCTCTGGTTTTGGCTCATACATTCCCTATAACAAAAATATGCTCACTGAATCTCTACAATATCTGAATCTGAATCTTGTACTCAACATCCACTCCCATCTCCTTCTCTACTGAAGATAGTCTATCTCGCCAATATGAAACCAAATCGAATGTTGATCTATGCCTTTCCATTTGGACTCTTTGTTCCTGTACTATGGATGTATCTGTAGGAGTCTCTAAATGAATTCCCTATTCATTGTCTTTATCTTTCCTTGAAAACAATTCTATCTATATTGTAACCATGTGTGCATCTATACGAATATGACATAATATCTTGAAGATGCTTATAGCATGCATCCTCTTACAAAGAAGATTATTTCTCCTTTTCCAGTTCCAAGAATATTTGCATAACTTCGATGCTCTTCCCACTTTGGATTTACATGTTCCAACTGCCTGCATCATTTTGTTCCTTCACCTTCAGTACTTCAAAATAAGAATGTTGACTTAGACAATTCGATCCATATGTAGTCCTTTAGTTGATAACAAGACAATACAATTGTCTACACTGTTGATAAAAGGCTCAAAAATCTTTATAAGATCCCTCTTGCTCTTATAACAAAGCGACTATATAGAAACCCTTTACAAGATTACTATCACTTCAAACAATATGTAAGGTGGATATATAGAAATCATTTTCAATACTCCTCTCACTCTTAACAACATATAAGGTGGCTATATAGAAATTATCTTACAAAATTCCTCTCACTCTTATCAACATATAAAGTGGCTATATAGAAATTTTACAGAATTCCTCTCTCTTATAATCTACAATGAGTCACTGTCTTACAAGCCTTCTAATACAACATTAGAAATAGACTTAGGAGGTATCTACATATGTATATTAGCTTGCATTTACAAATATACATATTTAAAATGAAATCTTTTTTTATGGATGGTTTATTCATGGACTCATCCTCCCCTTAGTATTGGAAGGAGTCCCACATATTCCTATATCTGACAATGCCTCTGACGCCAATGTTGAATCTGACTTAGAATCTAATGTTGAATCCAAGAAACCATTAGACCAGATTATAGGTCTTCCTAATAACCTATAAAACCTCTCATTATGAACACCAAGCACTATTGTTGTGTCTTGAGTAGCTTCCCTTGAATACACAAGTATTTGGCCATTCTGAAATGCGACTGCATATCCTTCATCTTCAAAAGACACAATTGAGAGTAGGGTTATTTTCAAATATGGAACATGGAATATGACCTCTTAGCACGAAAATAACATCACCATTGAACTCCTCTCGGAAAAATGAGAAAAATGAGTATAAAGTTACCTATGTTTGGAAAATCTACCTCATGGCACACATATTGAGACAATATCAAAAACTTAGCTTCCTCTTTGGCATGCAAATATATGCATATGTACTTCCTCGGGATCCATGTCAACCTCAGGATTAGTTTCTACCTCAGACTATGTGCAGTCTCAAGGTGTGTGTTGGTCTTGGACCACGTGCCCATAAATAGGTCGTGGGCCCAAACCTCCAACTGGAACTGTTGGAAACCATTTGATTTATTGTTGGGGAATCCCATAACAAGCACTACCCATGGAATAAGGATTAAAATGTCCGAGTGTTATATGGCGAGCCATGGGGTCAAACCCTGTCGACCACGCCATATATAGTATTTTGTTACAACAGTGGCATATAGTTTTAAATGCAACAAAATAGATATATCTGATATATTTTTAATGGTTTATAACCAAAGTTTAATACCCCCGCGGATCATGGAGTTAGATACAGTCTCGTGGGATACCATATGAGCGCATATAATATAGGTCGAGGGCTTAGCCCTCTACCCTTTTTTTCTGCCAACCATTACAATACACAAACTTAAATATAATCTACTCTCCATATAGTTAAGAACTAATGCGATTGCATATTGGTAATGGATGCTTGTGTAAGGTTTATGGGAGGATGCGGGTTCGATCCTCCGGACTCCCAAAATTTGAATAAAATTTAACCATAATAGGTCAATGAGGGACTACCACGTGGCAGTCTCTTATTGACTCCCTTATGTCACGTGTCAATACGCAATTGGTCCACTTGTATTGTATGATTGTATAGACACCTACCAACTTGTCATGCCATGTCACCAACTACCTGCCACGTGTCTCCATGTGAGTTTTCCACGTCAACACTATACAGTCATGTCATGTGTCATCTTTGACTTTGACTTTTTTCCATGTTTGACTTGAACTTTGACCATCCATAACTTTTGCATACGAACTCCGTTTGAGGTGATTTTTGCGCCATTAGAAAGATATCACTGATCTCTATGTATTGATGTAGTTTTTAAGATCATTTGAGAAAATCAAATTTTGAGCTTTTATGGATTCTCCTGGACCTTTGTGAGCGTTCTGGATCCTCCTATACCTTAGTGAGTGTTCTTGGATCATTCTGGATCAACATGCCATTTATAGTGGGTGATAGGTGAGAGTTTGTTTTAGAGTCATTCTTCTTTCAAAGTGTTGCAACACCTAAGAAGTCTAATTTTTGTTATTGCTTTGAATAAAAATTGCAATGTTTCTCTTGGGAGATAAAAAAAAAATGGTTGGTTTTTATATTACCAACTTCAAAAAAAATTGAGCTACGAGTCTTGGGAACATTCAAGGCACATATCCTCTTCCTAGATTGTAGAGCACACCTTGTTTCTCTCATTTTAATAAAAACTTACAATAATTTTACTCTATAAAAAAATTGCAATGCAACATTACAAAGTAGTAAGTGGTTAATGAAGAATAAAATGCCTTGTAAAATTCAAAATATTTTCAAGATGGAGATCCTCAATAGTCCTGTGCCTTGTAAAAGAAAAAAAAAACAAAGTTTTTGCCTAAAGGTATGGAAGAAGGTGGTTTAGTCTTCAACTACATGAAACATGTGATCCATTTTTTAAGTACCGCTAGAATTTATGTAATCGACTCAAATCCCATCAACATTGTCCCAATTTAACTGTAGAGAGAGCTCACAACAAAGTTGCGTTGTCAAAGAAAAAGGTCGATAGGAGTACACAATCAACGATCATCAAGTTAATATCAAAAGGCCCTTTCCTTGAATTGTCTTTATTTTTTATTATATGTATTTTCACTTTTTGCTATTAGAAATATGTCCAACTAATATAGCAGGTTCCAATACTTGAGATTCCATCCAAAACAAATTTTTGAAAACAATGGAAAAAAAAATCCTCCCATCCATAGAGCATTTAGATTAATTAAGACTAGTGCATTAAAAATGTCAACAAAATTCCCATCCATTTCTGTGTCAAAAAAAATTCCCATCCATTTCTTTGTGAAATTTCTAATAAATTTGAAGATTTCCTTTAAAATTTGAGTTACATGTAGGCAAATAGCAAGTAACGAGTTATTAAAATACTTTGGCCAAATGTTGTTCTAATTCCACTAATATCAATTTTGTAATAAGGTTCCAGGGCTAGCTAGACCAAGGGCCATTAAAAATCATTCCTTGGATAATTACATAAAGTGGGTAAATTGTTACTTCCACTTATTAGTCCCTGCCAAAGCGGGGACTATAGATTTCGGTAAAGAGTCAGCATTCATTGACTCACAATTACTTTGTCCCTTTACCAATTTTTTACCAAAGTTTTTCCAAAAAACGTCACAATTACTTTGTCCCTTTACCAACGTTTTGCCAAAAACATTTATTATTTTGATTTTTTTTGATAAAAAAATAATTTTTTGTATTTTGTGGTTTGATAATTTGAATTTTTCTATTGGTTGGGGGGGTTTTGATGTGATTTAATTAGCCCTGGTGTGTTCAATTTGTTTTTTCTATTTGTCAGAGGCAAACAAATGATTTAAAAAAGAAAATTTTAAAATTTTTAGTAAAAGGCCACGTACAAAGATCACTCATCGTCGTGGCCACGATGGACACCTGCTAGCCAGAGAGAGAAAATCAATTTGAATGACACGATCAAGTACTGAGTACACTTGGACGAGAACTAAAACTAACCGATGGCTACGAGAAAATGTAGTTGCATATTACCATTTCTCCTAGATCATTACCTGTTCGCCTTCTCTCCTACACGTAGACACGTTCAATATTGATACCTAGCGTGTCTACATGATTATGGAAACTGATACTTGGCGTGTCTAAAGATTGATTTGACCTTTTTTAAGTGGTGATCCCATATTGGGTTTTCGATAGTGGTG
>SNQJ01S0041598.1:55198-103460 GCA_010110895.2 Picea sitchensis | reverse complement strand
TATTATTTACCTTCTAAAATCTCTTAAACCACTTTGACTACTTTGACCTTTTGGGGCTTCTAGATGACATATGAGGGTCCTCCAACTTCGTAAGGCCATAAATCTCAAACCGTGAGGAGTTATGTGACATTCCACATACCACCAGAAATGACATGACATTTACTATCCATATATAATAGTATCACCTGCAAATATATCCAAATTCATACCATTATCCATCAAACAAACTTGGGTCCATTACCCAAACCTGGGTTCTTCAACTTCTCATGGCCATAACTCTCTAACCCTGAGGAGTTATGTGACATTCCACATACCATTGGAAATGGCATGACAAGAACTATCCATCTAGGATATTTTCACTGATAAATTCATTGACCTTTATCTCATTATTCCACAAATAAGCATGGGTTCTCTAACCATACTTTTAGGATAACTCAATCTGCAAAGCGTCTTCCCATGAGGGATTTCACCATAAGGGGACCACTTTGGAGTTCATCCATTTGTAATTATTATCAACCATGACAAGAAAATAATGAGTCATATTTACATCAAACAAACTTGGGTCCATTACCCAAACCTTTGTGCTACCGGGCTTTCTTCAAGGGTTGACATCAATGACAACCAACCTTAATCAACAATATTAAAGTGAGTTGACATAACTATTTTGTAAGAAAATTGTCCAATATGTGTTATGAGGAAAATCTCTCTATGGCTAGGGGAAAACCACAACAGAAGGAATGACACCCATAAAACAAATCTAATCTCAAGTATTCTATATAAATGAAAATGATAACAAGAGAAGGCTGGAAGCCTACCTCGTTTGGACGTCCGAAGAAGACCATTGTTGAGCATGTGGCTCAAAGATTTACACCTGCAACTTGTCCTCAACAACCAAGATACGATAGCATGTGGAAATCATATAGAATGTTAGCATATAAATTAGCATAGTCCATTAACATACATAACAAATATGCTCATGGAAAGGAACACAAATATTTGCAATATATAAATTGGATGAGAAAAGAGTATTTTTATTACTAAAATAAACAAAAGTACATAGGTGAAAAACTTCTGTAATGACACATTCGAAACCGAGAAACTAAGTCCCTCCAGTTGGGCCTTCACCACTTCAATCCTACACAAAGGCAAGCTCACAAGTATTAGGAGTCAATGAGGTTATCCATTTCAAGATAGGAAGAGCTTGGGGGCTGAACACAATGAGTTCAGACTTTCAAGGACAAAGGGATGCAGACTCAATATGAGGTGAAATTTCTCCAGAGTGTCTTTTCTCTCAATGTGAAGAATGTCTCAAGTCTTGTATATGGCTCAATTTATAGCCTCCAAATGGAATTAAAGGGTCAATTCAGAGTGTTTCCAGTATATGGAAGGTCAAGTATCATGGATCTCGTGACATGGCATGGAAACCCAACATATTTTTTAATTTTTGAGCACAAAACCCAATGTATGCGGGTTGTAATGGAGAAACCTATAAATATGCGAGTTGTCTAACTATAGCTCACATACATGGACAAAAATATGTATTTTTGGCTCTGGAGTGAGCAAAAAGGGGAAATTAAGTATGCAGATGAAAATGGAAGGCCATCAAAGAAAGATGTGTGGAGTGAGGAAAAAATTTCTATAACATATGCCCCCTAATGTTTGAGGTCAGAGGAGTATCCATGATGGATGAAATACATTATAATTCCCAAAAGTGGAGTAATGAAGATTCAGCCGGAAGTACTAGTTACTCATGAGAATATTACAATTTATTTTGACTCTGTACACATGGTTTCCAATCTGAATTACATTGTGGATCCATGTGGATAAATATCAAATAGTTGTTCATGGTCATGAATAGGCAATACAAAGTGGACACAGTGGAGTCCAGTCTCAAAATAAACCGAACAAGACACAATGGAGTCCAGTCTCAAAATCAACTGAAGATTTCTGTATACAATGGAGTACAATTTGATCTTCCATGATCATTGAAGTCATATAGATACTGGTCTGATGAAAGGCAACATCAAATATGGGGTGATTCTAATGTAAACTGGAGGTCTTCTACGCTATCCGCCGAGGATGAAAGTCCACATTATGTGAATAAAGGAGTTGAATTTAAGCACAATGAGACTTCATTTGATTATCAGTCATTAAGGTATATTGATAACAAACATGAGGCAACCCACCAATAACGAAAGTATGTGTCAAGGCACCGAGTACATTTAACAAGTGTGAATAAGGGTGTTGAAGTTGAACACTTTAAGAATTCATCGACCAGGAGAAATTGATGTATTTCCAACTTTTGATGGCATAATAACTTCCCACTGATGAATGCAAGCCTATAAGTACTCATAGGACTCTATATATTTATTGCATAATATATGATTTGAAGTCGATGGAATGAGACCCACTAAAAGGAGAGCATTAAGGAATCTCTCATAATCCAGTGTGAGGTACAAAGCAATAGCTTGATGATTAGGAGGAGCTCAGACAAATAGAATGTTCATGAACCAATGACCATGTGCATCTCTCACATGCACCAGATACAAGTAGTACACAAAAGAGACCCTTTGAATAACAGTTGTTCAAGAATGCAATTTTGGGGTTTAGTGTAGTAAACGAGGCAAAGAACTAAGGAATGGACCAAAGGCAACAACATGGGCCAAAAAAGAAGGGAAAAAAATGCGACATAAGGAAAAGGAAACAACGTGCCAGGAATTAAGGAAGATCAATGCAAAGTCAAAGCAAGGAACGATTGGTTCAAAGACCGACCCTGTGGAAGGCAATTAAAAAGTGGACAAGTTGAGTCCACTTAGAATTAGGGTTTTTGAGTCATGATGTAAGGAATTTTACCAAATTTTGTAGCATAAATAGAGGATGTATGAGATAGATAGGGGGTGTGATTGTCATGTTTTGATGGTGACTTGGTGTAGAATAATCGTATCTGTTGAGAACCTTTTTGAGTCCGAGTCACAGTACTAGTTTTGTGGAGATTTGTGGAGCTCATATGGAGTCAGTTTTGAGATGTAATTGAGGGTTAGGTCACATGCTATGGAGCTTGGTGAGACACTGGTCAACCTCACAAACTATGACAAACCTTTGATGTAATGCATGTAGTGCTAGATTTTGATGAAGAATAATAAAACATAAGATCTTTGTGGACGTAGCCCGGGGGGGTGAACCACGGTAAAATCATGTGTTGCAATGTGTCTAAATGATGTTTTTTTTTTGTTTATGCAATTATGAATGAATGATGAATGGTTATAATAGTATACCATAGGATGTAGTACTGATAATGTAGAATGAAATAACTAGATGAATGGTATAATTAAGTATCTGGTATGATGAATGTTAAAGTAAAAGTAAAGAAGAATTAAAGGTTTGACATCCCCATGAGCACAATCCCTTCCACGACTGTAGACAGTTGCATCCTACAGTCACCCATAAGCCATTTCGGGTGTGACTGCATTGTGCACTATGTGTGAAATGTTGCCTTCTGGTTTACCAGAGGGGCCGATAGTTTCTAGGGTTTTGTTGGAGAAACTAAGAAGAACTAGAGTTATCCCATACATCCAATAGTAGCCAATGATGAAAACTGCCGACAAAGGCGAGGAAACCACCAATAGTGCTAATGGAGTCCAAGATTCTACACGAATCCCAATGTGTGAATATATTTCTTGTTGTCGAACAAAAGGGAAACCCCTCAGTCAACGACTGATGAGGAAATGTCATCTGATCAGTTCAAGGTTACCTACCAATGATGAAAGTAGGCCTAGGGTGCAAAGTGGGACAACAACTTCATGTGACTCTGAGATTCAATTGTAAGGGATGAAGGACATGAAAAGTCAAGATTTCTAAGGAATGGATGACACATGATTATACTTCCTTTGAAAAATATCATGAGATAGATAGATAACACATGAAACATAGTCTGAAAAATGATCATTGACAAAAGTTTGTGATGCAAGAAGCATCAACATTCCACACCAATGAACACATTTTCTATGATGTTGGGATCATTTGAAATGTTGATAGGGATCATTTCCAAAATATTCTCTATGTTCCCTTCAACATAAACACTGTGTTTTACTAAAGGGTTCACAGTCTTGTCAACATAGTCATTCATGTGTACATGGAACCCTCTTTCTATGCAATCTATCTTCGGAAGGAAATAAGATCGATGATGCAAATCATCCCAGGGCCTCTCTAGACCTGTCATTGCCTCTAGAATAGCCTCATATAAGGGAATTACCATCTTGAGACAATCCGAAGAATGAGAATTGTTAACTACCCAGATGGGCTTCGGAAGATCGTCAACTTCCTCCATCTGAAGAGGAGTTGGATCTGGGTTTGCAGTGACCATATAAATGTCTTGACGAGCGATTTTGGCTGTAGACAAAGGTTTCACCATTCCCACATGCCTGATCCCTTCTACCCAGTCAGACGAAGATGGTAGAATCCAAGGATCCTGAAAGTACATTATCCAAAAATGGTGCACTTGGGATATACAAATTGATG
Organism: Picea sitchensis; assembly: GCA_010110895.2. Classification (NCBI taxonomy): domain Eukaryota; kingdom Viridiplantae; phylum Streptophyta; class Pinopsida; order Pinales; family Pinaceae; genus Picea; species Picea sitchensis. The sequence continues at coordinate 98,942 of SNQJ01S0041598.1, read as the reverse complement.
AGCTTTAGATATCCGAAGTGAAACAAAAAGTATGATATTGGTGTTTGGATATTAAAGGTTCCCATTAATAAAGAATACATTTTAATGCCAATACTTTCAATCACCGCTTGGGAACCGTCGATTAACGGGACAGTAGATCATGGTCACGTAGTTGGATTCGAATGACTGAAAGACAACTGGTCTATAGTCATGATTTTTCCTTCATGAGGAAAAACAATAAATTGAAAGGCTAAAGATATGACAACGGTCATAGCGTAAGTCCAACTATTTCGTAACAAGAGGTTGTAATCGAGTGATGCATCACCTACTTTCACTTCAATGTATATGGTTTTTCCACCCAATTGTACGGGGAAGGAGGAAAGTATCCCATGGGCCTGAAAGGAACAACCATTGAATGCAGTTAGCAGAGTAGGGGATGGAGCAAGATCTAGAGAGTCGATAGTTTTCCAACAAGAAAGAAACATCACATATATTGATGCCCCCAAATCAATCATTGTCCTAAAAATATTCTTCATGGTGTAAACCACTTCAATTTGAAAAGAGACATGATAAGAAAGGCAAGGTTTGAAATTAAAATGGTTAAACATGATGAGTTGTGAGATAGAGGCATCTGTAGCCTTGATAGCAAAAATTAATGCACTATGTTGCACTAAGAAACTTTGGAGTACCTCGAGAGCAGAAATCGCACATGACGGCTGGGCCAAATCTTCCATAATGGAATAATTTTGAGTGGCCCTGTAATTCAAATTATGCGAGGCTCTTTTGTACAGATCCTTGGGCATGCAAGGCATGGAATCACTCACAGAAATATTTTCAATATGAAGTTTCCCTTGCGGCTTGGGGGTTTATTTAATCTTTGATCCAAACTTGGGTTTGTTTTAATTATGCTCTTGAGTCTGTAGATAAGCATCCAAATTCATCATATAAATATTCAATAGTGTTCCATCAGGTGGGGGAGCACCCTAGTTACCCCCTGGTTGGCTCCCAACATTAGATCAAGAAGCTATGTTTTGTCCATGAGGGAACAAATTCGTTAATACGACAGGATGTTTTTGAGCTAATATCCAATGGTATTCTTCCATCTCGAGGCACTCGTGAGTGATGTGATCTTCTTTTCAAAGCTTACAAGGAAACTTCACCTTCCTCTTTTTATTCCCCCCCCCCACCAAAACAAGATTATGGTATCCCCCCTCCTTTTTTTCCTTACTCTTTCTCTTCCTTCCAGGTTGTTGGGTACCTTTGGGGTTGTCAATTACACACTATGTAAATTTGACGTTTGGGAGGGAGTGGTCAAAGCCGAATCTATATTGGATGTAGAAGCTTGGATAGAAAGCTATATCATCTAATTAGAGACCAAGTCCACATGTGATATTTGAATGGAACCTATGATGCCATCATCATGAGGTCCATATTTCATTCTCGTGGGATCAAAAATAGGTTGTGGTGAATCCGATATGATTTTGTACATGAGCCTAGACTATGAACAGATCAAATCTAGTTGTTGGGCTCTGAAGATCGCTTCTTCCTAAGAAACAACTCCTGATGTGGAAACATCTTTAGATATGTCTGGAAACAAATACTTAAGGAACCATTCCAATAAGAATTTGGTAGGAACCTTGGTTTTAATCAACTTCTTCCATCTCTTCCACTCCTAGATATGATCCGAGATATGAGTGGCTTTGTCTTGTTTCAAGGTAGAAATAAGGCCAGTGCTGACATTGTACTGGATCGATAGCTGAAAATGGTTTAGATAGACAAAATCCAAATCATGGAAAGTAAAAAATGTTGCACCATCAATCTTGATGTACCACTTAGTTGTGACTCCCGTAAGAGTGCGTTGGAAAATACGTAGCCAAACTGAATCATCATTTAAAGAATTTGATGAAAACCACAGATGAAAATTCGTTACATGGTTGTCGGGATATTCACCAGGATTTCCCTCAAACTTAGGAATATTAGATGACAATTTGGTGGGGACCGGTGGCCAGTCTAGATTATGACAAACAATAATGTTCATAATCTTTGACACATCTAGCAAGTTCAACATTGCCAGAAAAGGTAACCTCGGCTGAGACCTAAAATTCCAGCTAGGGATGTTGGAAGTTTCGAGTTGAGGACCATTTGAAAAATAATAACTTGGTTTGGTAATGGAACCATGCTTCCAAGAAGAGTTTGTGGATGGGCCAAATTTATGTACGAAGCCTTGTTGTCTCTGGTTAAATGGAGGAAAACCTCCACCAATCTGGTTCCCGAACAGAAAAATAGGGTGCCCCCTTGCAGACTCCATTGTGAAGGAAATACTCCTTGCATGGGGTTGTTCTGACTGATAAAGGGATTTACCATTGAAGACATTCCTTGTGAAGAGAACAACCCTTACATGAGACTCCACTGGCCTTGGAAGTGTTTTTCCCCTGCTGACATTGCAGATGTGGTGAAAGGATTACTTTTGAACCCACCATATAACATGAATGGGGTTGAAGTAGATGACATACTAGTGGATTGAAATCTACTACCCATAGTACCACCCTATCCCACAAAGGGATTGGGGCCGAAAGAGGGGAAACGAACCGCTCCTGATACAAGGGAATGACAAAAAAATATGACCTTCTCCCTAAGGAACAACTTGGTAAAGGATCAACAAAATTTTTGTACCAACATTAGAAGTTTGGGACATTGATTGAGAACCAATCAAGATATTATGCTTGCTCATTGACGGCATACCAAACAAAAAATGATTAGTTATCAAAGGTAACAACATGGTTTCACCCAAATGTTGAGTGGAACCAACAATTAGCGGAGTATAGTTGTTGATTGATACGGGTATGGTGGTATGCATTACACTCATCGTTTTATTAGAGACACCTAGAGGAAGGATTCCTCCGGTGATGATTGTCGACATGGGGGTTGCAGGGATCCCTGACCCAGACCCTTATGGAGTGCCTTCCATTACAACCCACTGAAGAGGGAGAATATTAGTGAAGTTTTACTCAGGAACCAGAATTTTCACAACAACTGGAGCGTCAGGTCCAGTTAACGAAGGATTGAAAGGATGAGCGAAGTCTTCAACTTCAAGATCCGATATGGATACAATATCTGGAACATAAGTGTTACTTTCTATGGGTTTCATGTCTACGGTGTTGACCAGACCAATCAGTACAAAAGTGTCGGATTGATAAAGTTGATGCCTCAAGGGAGGCGATCGAGGATTCATTCCTTCCTTTTCAGGTGGAAAACCTTGAATTCTCCTCAATTGATGAGGTGGTTGATAAACCACTTTGATTTGTTAGCTTTGGCTGACTACCTACACACATTCCTAAGTAATTTATGATTGTGGAAAAAACCACTAGAAAATCCCTAAAAGCAACAATAGTAAAAAACAACCTTTCCAATATACCGACTCAAGTGGATTAGGTCCTTAGATCACAATAGTAACAAGGTAAGGAAAGGACCTTCCAGACAAAGGCATGGGTTGATTAGGTCACATGAAACAATGAACGAATGAGTGAGAAACAATTACCCCAACCTCTACTAACCATCCTTATCCATTGCAAGTACCCACGCTTCATGGGGAACCCTCTAATAGTACTGAAAAGTGTGATACAAAATCCGCCCTAAGTACCACGGGAAACCCCTCACAGTCACCTTTGAGATCCCTAGGAAAAGAAACTAACGTCATAAAATTGCAATCAATGTCTGGGGGGTATAGTCAAAAGTTGGGATTGAACGTATGGGAAGGGTATTTAAGCCCGAAGCCTTGAAATCACTGCCTCTCATGGAGGTAAGGGCACTAACGAAACCCCCAATATATAATCTCTCCACTATGCTCAGTTAATCTTCTGAGGGGTTGCTACATCGACTGTCTTTTACACAACCTCGTGTTTGACTAATGTGTTAGAATAGCTTCCCGACTATACGTATACAAAATTGGGTTTTGAACTCCCTATCTCAGGCTCCTAAGTTTATTTTTTGGCATTGGAGAAATTAACTCTCCAACCTAAACCAAGTCCCTAGCCTAAAATTAGTTTGTTTACCTTAGTAAAATGGAAATGTCTAATTGATTTTAGTTAGCGTTCATTTTATAGGATGTTATTTACTCGAAGATGGTGATGAGTGAAATTGAATGGTGTTTCAACATAATCAATAGAAACAACACTTAAGAAATCAAATGCAAAATGAAGTTCTTTATTGAAAATATGAGTGTGAATAACGCTTCATAATTAAAGAAGAAAACTCTTTGTTTTTGATATGAAAAGAATGAAACTTTTTCTTTTAGATGCAATGCACTTACTAATGCAACTTTCAAATGCAAGACAACTAACAAGATTTTGGGATTCTTTTCATCGAATCTATAGAAGAAAAATACTTTTTTGTTTTAGAAACTACAATGGTGGTTTCAAAGAGAAAACATAAATAAAATGAACTTTTCTTTTTCAGAGATCAATGCAAAGGGTAAGGGAGAAAGTTCAAAAACACACACTCTTACAATTTTGTTTTATACAAATCAAGAAAACAAGAAAGCAAAGGGAAACAAACACCATACACAAATGACTATAAACCGTATTAAAAACTGCAAGGACATAAAACAAAGTATAACATACACCCAACAAATCTTTCTAAAAGCATAAAACCATTAAAAGCCAAAAACAACCATGATTAAACAAGAAAGTCGAAAAATATTTTTGGACTTTTCTTATAATCTTGAAAACAAAAGAAACTAATTTTGAAACCAAATGACAACTCTAAAGACTTAGCAGGATCGAGGAAGATCCTACAATGTCACAACCCCAACCTCAAGTGGTTTGGAAAGAGTGAAAAACTCCAATTCGGAACATGTAAACGACTATCTAAATGACAAGTTCCATATGTAGTGAATCTTTTGAAGTAAAGTATCCTATGTACATGATGTGAGCGGGAAAACCCCCTAACGTACTAGCACTAGGGTTCTAAAGTGAATGCAGAGATAACCATCTAAAGGCTCCTACTTTTAATCATTATGCCGACATAGACCCCACATTCATACATAAAACACAAGGATAAAAGGATCTGGTAAGTTTACCTTGAACTCTGTGTTTGGTGTCGATCTTTTTGCGTTTGGTTGTTCCTCGACTGCAAGTCTCCTCCCAAAGCCAACCTGCATTCATAAACAGAAAAACAAAGAAATACAAACATGCATCTTATATATGAATTAGTGGGTTAGATGTTCTAATAAAATATAAATCAAAACTGAATATTGAACACCTCGTATAGTGGGACGGGAAAAGTAATTCTTTCTATTAACCTCATGAAAGTCACTTACAATGGTGAGATCGTCTACTGCTCCTCAAATCTAGTCCTGGGCTCCTCTTCAACTGTGCACCAACTACTTCCACATATGCTTCTCCTCTTCAGTGAAATCACAAAGTGGTTGCAAGATATTGGGGCAAGGGGAATACAAAAAAGGGCAGAGTTTCTTTGCTCTTATTTTTTCTCTCATTGAATGGGACCCCTACCTCTTCTTTTATAGGCTAAAAGAGGGTAGTTATCCGGTTGGGTGACCAACTATGGGTGGTCAAACGGCTTAGGTAATTACCTGAAAATTTGTATTCCTTCTACAACATTCTATTTTTCATGCTTTTTCTGAGTATATGCAGGATGTAATGGGGCATCTAGCGTATATACGTGGGTAGCAGTGGTTCAGGGTGCGTACATATTCAAAAGGATGGCTATTTAGAAGAGTTGTTCAATGGTGGCTTGGAAAAAATGGCAAGTGGGATGGATTGATTCCAGGTATGCATGTCTGGTGCAAATTAGGGTTATAACAGATGCCCCCTAATGTGCGAGGTCAGAAGAGAATATTATGGCTGAAATACATTACCAATATTCACCAACGTACGAAGCGAGAGTGAGCCTAGGGACTAGAGTTTGGGAGGTGCCATCTGCAAAATAACAATTGTCTCACTGAGGTGGGCATACCCATGCTCAAAATGAAATAAAATCATGGCTTCCAATCAAACACACTGTAGATATATGTCATATAACTATATAAAGTGTAGCCGCGAGCAATACACAATAGATCTACATCTTGAAATAAAAAAAGATATACATGTATAGTATCCATATTCAAGAAGTTAATGATGCCTGATGGCTAGAGATGAGGCCTTCAGAGCTTGAGCAATAACTTCAAAATATTCATAACTTAGGTAGGAGTGTAATATGAGTGTATGACTTTACTACCCAGAGGTCTTCAACGACTCGTTGGGAAAAAACTAGAGGATCTTGATGATCAGGTTGAGGGTTTCATTGATTTCGAACAAAGACTTGATTGGGATTTCAAGATGGCCAAGCATGAGGTCAAGAGACAAATTGCAAAAGGGCTGACTCAAGCTTGGTAAAATCTTCCCTTGGACAATAGCATGACAAATGATGAGACTCGGGTAGCATGGTATTTGTTGAAGCTAGGTTTGAAAATTTTCACCTTTAAAACTAAAAATTTTCTCTTTCGGGATTCGGATTTTCATAAGGTATAATGCTCACTATTAGTCCCAAAGAATGGTATCGAAGTCCCAAAATGATTTATTTTCTTCGTTATAATTAAAGACAAAAAGATCAAGTGTTATTAAAGTCTAGACAAACATTCTATAAAGTGTTTCAAATCGTGATAATTTAAAACCCTAAAGGAGTTAATTAACCATCTTTTAATCTTTTGGGATTCAGGATTTACTCAGAACAACACCTTTTTAATACATCTGAATTGAGAAATCCCATTGTGATTTTGGGATTCGGAGTTTAGTGGTGACATACCTCATGTAACCGTGATCCCCAAAACCCTGAAACGCGAAGTCCCGACTCAATACGAAAGTTAAGGCTTAAAACTAATCTCATCGAAAATTCGGGATTCGGGGTTTAGTGATGACATACCTCATGTAACTGCGATCCCCGAAAGCTAAGTTGTGACTCAATATCGAAATTTAAAGAGAACTAACTTAAAAAAAAAAAAAAAACATTTAATGGTAATTAAACTTCTTAGGTACTTTCTTTTCGTTCTCCGTCAAAAGAAATTTTTTGAATGCTGATTTTAGAATTGCATAAATATGACCACGTTAATAATGGATAGATCGTGATTTATGTGACACAAATGCGTATCTCAGAAATATTCTCTGCATTAAAGGTATTAAATTCTTGACAATTGCATCAGTACTTTCACCATAATATGAGTTAAAATAAAATTAGAGGTTTGTGTTTTGAAACCTATTCTTTCTTTTTCTATCAGAAGTAAGATAATATAGATGAGCTTTCACACCTCTCTTCTGCGACAGGTTTTCATTCCAATACAGAGTCATGGCACCAAAGAAGGGAACCAAGAAGAGTGAATATACAACTGAGAGTTCTAGCCCATAGGGACATGTCATATTAGACACCACACTGCATGCTATCGACTCAATTAAATCATGGAGACAGATTTATGAAAATCTGGATTGCGAGATAAAAAATTCCCCTAACAACTCCGAGAATCACCTTCGGGACATAGCAGAATCAGAACTTCACAAAATTGCAACACCCCCAAGGCTCATGGCGTACAATGACATGATCAGTTGTGCTTTGGACAAGGTTGATATTCCGATGGGAAGTATTTTAAATGATCAAGGATCCATTATTGGTTCATTCAGACCTGAACATATCCAGGTTATTTACAAACTCTCAACCAATCCTAATTTCATTTACAATGCCGAATTTATAGCTGAATTCTAGAGAAAGGAATGCATTGAGGCAGGCCAAACTTACCCTGATTTAATCAAAGGTTGGTGGAGATGTCCATCAAAATTTAGGGTCGATACCCATGGAATTTATGCCACAGCCTCTTTGAATGAGTACATGGTTTATGTGGCCATGATGCTGTGTAGACTCTTCAGCAAAAAGAATCCCTATCATTTCCCCGCAGAATGGGTGCCCTTTTTAGAAGAAGCATTAGAATGATATAGTTTCAACTCGGACAAGATTTTATCTGATAATATGGCCAAAGAGATTTTGGATTACAGAGCTGCAAGATCCCAAGGTCAACCAGTGGCCTTCTACATGTCAACATACCTCATGGAAGCAATTTGTTTTATGACTCCATTTCCCCCGATGAATTGGAGTTGGAACATAACCTGCCCTGAACCCATTCACGAATATCATTCTGAGCTGTGGGAAGAAAATGAAAAAAATTCATTTTACGAAATTTGCCATTTCGTGGTGATACCAATGCATAAAATGTTTTTCGGTTGTGACCCTCCTCGCATTTCTGAAGCAGTTTCAAATAGCCTCAAGCAAATAATAGATTGGTTCATTGAAGAAAGTTTCTCCTACATCAGGGTTTATGGGTGCTCAATCCCCCCTCACGTGCTCCCAAAATTCCTCCCGGATAGACTGGTGTGTAGGGAAGTAGCACACCAAATAGTAAAAGGTGGTATTAGAATAAAGCTAAAGGAAAATCAAAAGAAATCCTGGCCAATCTTCCCTGTGCACATCGAGAAATTTTCTTTACAAAATTTGGGACATTCTAGGGTGGAAGCAGAAGCACTCGAAGAAATTAAACTGGTAAATATTGAGTACAAAAGGAATGACCCTTATCAATTAGTGAAAAAACACTTGATACACTGCAATATGAAAACCTATGAACATGAGGAGTCCCCTTGGGATGACATGTTCAAAGGGACCAAGTCTTATAAAGAAGTGTTAGAAAGAGTACAGACACTATCGTTTGGCCTGCAAGTCAGCTTTCAGAACTTTCAGAAGCATCGATGGAGTGGTCTGCCCCAAGAAATTCAATAAGAAGAAATTACCCTCCCCCAGGAGCAAGAAAGCATTCCACCAGGTTTCAAGCAAGAAGCACAAAAGAAGGGAAATCCCAAAAAAGACCTATAGGATATGGAAAGACCTCCACCAAGCAAAAATACCGAAGAAGAGAAAAGGTCAGGGGGACCTCCCAAGTTCGGTAAGCCTACTCCCACTTAAACACCAGGGATTGATGTCAACATGCCTAAGGCAGTAAGAGGGAAAGGATCTATGGAGCTAGGGAGTCCCATAGATTATTTAACCCCCTTACAGTCCACTTTTGGACTCCTATAGACGGGAGTTCTATTTGTTAATGACCTTATCTCCATTACCATAGATGAGATTCCTCCTTCCGATTATTTTTTCAGTAGAAAAAGGAAGGCCATCCTGAAACAGGAGATGCATAAGAGGGAGGAGAACATGGTTAAAAAAAATAAAGTCTTGATAGATGGACAAAATTTGGAGGAAGAATATTTTGCTACAGAGATAGCAGGTTCCATGGGAGCCATAGCAACAACAAAATTTTTTACCGTGGGAAAAATGATAATAAGGATAAAAAAGAGTGATAAAATCATAGCACAATTACGAGAGCAATTAAAGAATGTTGAGGAAATCATTAGAGAATAAATGAGCAAAATCTTGGAGTAGACAAAGGCTGCTGAAAGGTTAGAGGTTCAATCACTCAAAACGAGTTTGGAAGAAATGAGCCAGGAAATACAAACAAGTCAGCTACAAATTACTTAGCAAAAGGAGCATGCAGAACATTTGCAGGCTAGACTAGTATCGATGGAAGATCAGATTATAGACCTAAAAGCTTTCCAGGCCCTGTCACTGGAAGTACATTCAAAAATAGAAATTGAACAACATAAATTGATTTCCAAGATAGAAATTGTTCAGAATTACTTTCAAGGAGTAGATAATGCCTTTGATAATATTATCCTGAGGGAAAAAGAAGCCAAAGCAGTGAGGATTACTCTCCAAAAGGCAATTATATATTCGACAGGTGAAGAGGTACCCAAAACTGCGAAAGTATCAGCCACAGAGAAAATCAAAGGCAACATCATGCTCAAGCTATGGGAAACCAACATCACTGAAAGCAAAAGAATAGCCAAAGAAATCAGAGATGATTGTGAATAAGTTTTTGATCTTTTAGACAAAGGGTCATTAAATATTGGAAAGGGTAATTGTACAGGACTTTTGGGACAGATCAATATTGTAAGACATCAATTAAATTTTAGGGAAAATTTGAGTGAAATCCAAATGGAAATTTCACAACTAAGAAAAATCAATGTCACCCTAATGGACAGGTTGTTAGTTGAGCCTAACTTAAAGCTACAGTCAGTAAAGTTTATAGATAAATGAGTTGATGACCATCTTTCCAAGATTCAAAAAAAGGTTTATCTGTTTGAAGCAAGAGATCTTCCAGAACCCCCCCGAAATTTTACACAGTTCCTGGAAAGATGCATTAAATGTATCGAATCAAAAGAAGGAGAGTCATCAGCAAAGTAAAAATATTATTTGGAAGAGCTTTATCTCAAAGAAAATGGAAAAATGAAGAAGATCATGAAAACGGTTTTGGATCTATTTTTTAACAAATAGTTAGTCTCTAAGAATTAGGAAATCACCAATCGTCCTAAGATTGGCGGTTTTGTATAAATGTAATTTTTCAAGACTAAGAAGCGGCTTTTTTCTGGAGGGATTGTAAAGAGAAAACGTCATTTTGCCTAAATTAATACAATATTACAATATAGATTCAAGATTCTAGATCTGGTCAAGCCTGAGTTATGTGTTTCTCTGTCATTCTATTTTTATTTCATACTTTCGTTTGAAGTGTTTCATGTGGTAATTTCTACTATAGTAATTAAAATAGTCAGATTATCTAAATCGTTTGCAGTTTTTCCTCTGTATCAAATTTCAACGGATATAAGACCTATGAATGTTTTAGGACTCTGAAAATGTATGCCTCTGCAAAGTTATCATCCCTTTTTCTTGTATTATCTTAAAATGAGATTCCTCTTAAATTGATGCCTCATTTTTTGTTATATGACTGCATATTTCCCTTTTCTTTCTTCATTCTATACATCTTATTCATTAAAATTAACTCAAATACCAGAAGTGGCCTTTATTTTGGTTATATTATTGATTTATAATTTGGAAGTTCTATTTTTATAAATTCGAACTAGAAATTTGCGACCCTTGAAAATATTCTTGATTTATAAAAAATAAACCCCCAGTGTTCATGACTGTTCCAATTACCAGACAACCTAATATAGAACCTGGACTATCAGATCAAATGAGCATTGTGTTAAACCTATTCAATACCATCTTACAAACAAAAAATACATGGGTAGAACTTGAAATATCATGGGCTGCAATTGAAAGGGATATTAACATTCAAGAATAATGGGACGCTAGACAGAGACAGTTAAGGAAGCAATTGTGATGTCGGTTTCCTTTTAAAATAGTTATTTTTACCCATTAATTTTCTCTACCTTTTTGGATGCCTTGACGGTATACTTTAGAGCCTTAAAGTATAAAATCAGGAACAACATCTTTTTGGCGCCATGGTCGGGGAGTGAAGAAACGAATCTTTTCCTTGGGAAGAGCGACATTAACACTTTCTTTCTTTGATAGAGAACAAAGATCGAAAAACCTTCTAAGGCTACTTTTATATTTGACTTGGCGACTCCACACTTTTTAAAAAAAAAATTGGCTTCTATTCAAAAGAACACCAAAAAGAACTCGAATGACAAGAAAACTTCGTCGATTTCTGATCCGGAAAAGATTTTAAAATCAAGAAGATCTCTTAGAAAAATCATTTCACCGACACATGTCATCTGTCAACCAAATTCTTCATGGTTGAACATCATAGGAACACTTGAGAGATCCCTCTCCCTCCCCTTGTCGATCAATACATGCTCTTTTCTCGAAGTCCACACTCCTATTACCGAACGCTTCGACAAATGTCCTGTGTATCTTGATTTAACCCCTGTCAATTCTCTGATATATTCATCTTACAAGCCTGAAGAAACAAGTTCTCTTCACCTTGGGTCTTCTTTTAGTTTCTTGTGCCTTGACGATCAGTTCCCCACAACCTTTCTGTCACATTCAGATACAACCCAAGATTCAATCTCAAATCCATCAATGGCTACACATGGAGGTGTGGGGGCTGGACGTAGTGCTGTAGGTGGTGCTGTAGGCAGCCAAGTGCTGCTCCCTAAAATTTTTGCTAAGGTGGCTGTTAAATATGCCCCTCTTGTCCTCCCAGTTCCCCTACATGACCTTCCAGAAAATTACATGAAAAATATCCCAAAATTTACAGGGGAAGGCGATTTAACCACACAAGAGCACATCAATTTCTTTGACCAATTCGTCGATATCCTACGACTCAAACACGAAGATGTCTTCTCCAGACTCTTAGTACAAAATTTCGAAGGGAAAGTCAAAACCTGGTTTTGAGGCTTAACAGTGGGATCTTTAAGGTCATACAATGAACTTGAAAGTGCTTTCATCAGGAAATGGGGAGAAAGAAAAGACCACCTATATTACTTGACTGAATTCGGGGCTCTTAGAAAGAAAAATTCTGAATCAATTCTTGAGTTCACCCAAAGATGTAATAAATTATACAATAAAATTCCCATTGAGGTCAAACCTTCCCAGCCTGCAGCGAAAGTAACTTTCGTTGGAGCTTTCGACCTCGATTTCTCCTTACTGTTAAGAGAGAGGAGATTAGTAGACCTCACCAAGATGCAAGACGATGCCTTAGAAATTGAATCAAACATGATGGCTTTAGGAAATCTAAAATCCAAAATGAAGGCTAGGAATAAGGAAACCGGAAGATACAGAGAACAAGGAGGATATTTTGGGTCAGGGAGATCTTCAGGAGAGAAAATGGAAGACATGGCTAGGATAATTAAAGAACTGTCTAATAAGATTTTGAAAATGGAATTAGAGCAGACTAAAAATGACCATTTTCCCAAAAAGGATTTCAAAAGGAATCCCAATCCCCAAATCCCACAAAGACAGATTAAGAATGAAGATTAGAAAATCCCAACCCCCTTCAAGAGTGAAAACTTCATTGGACAGGAAGATTTAGAATATTTCGAGGAATTGGAGGAAGATATAAACAATCTGGGTGATGATGAGCCACAACCCTATTTATTGAGACAAGATTATGAAAAATTCATAAATAAAGAAAATAGATTGGAAAATGACCTAAACAGTAGTACCTCTGAAGATTTGACCTACCAGGGTATTGCCAATAGTATAATGGCCGAGCTTCAACAGAAGTACAATATAAGGCCTAGAAACATGAGTGTTATAATCACCCAAAAGAAAAAGATCTTGCCAAGGAGCGAGACAGACGAGATAGTTTCAAAAAATGTTGAAAAACAAACTGTAAAAACCGACCAAAAGGATACACAGCCTACCAAGACTAAGGTAGCTGAAACACTCACAGTCAAAACACCGAAAGAGAAAGCTCCTACAACTGAAACAAAACCTTCACCACAAAATAAAGCTGATAAGAAGGGAGTTGAAGCCCAAAACGTTGAGAGTGACAAAATTGTGGGAAATTTCAATCTAGAAAACGAAATCAATAAAATCAAGATCCCCATACCTCTTGTTGAGTTGGGAAAAAACCCAACCTATAGAAAACAAATTTCCAAGTTGATTAGTTTTTCAGAAGATGAAAGCCAAGATGATGTCATTAACTTAGAAGACGACAAGCTGAACATAGTTTTTGGCCCTCATTTCGAAGGCGCCAAAGACACTATTTCTCCCTTCTATATCACGTTAACCTTGTTCGATCAACTACTCCATAACTGTATGCTTGATTCTGGAGCATCCCACAATGTAATACCTAAAGCCATTATGGATAAATTGGGCCTCAAAATTACTAGGCCTTATGGGGATTTATATTCTTTCAATTCTAGAAAAGTTAAATGTATAGGCATGATTAAAGAATTGGTGGTCAATCTGGCTCAAATACCTATGAAAATCATTCTCATGGATGTAGTGGTCACCGATATCCCTCTGAAATATGGTATACTGTTATCTAGATCCTGGGGTGCCAAGCTTGGGGGGTCCCTCCAGCTTGACATGACATATGCTATGATCCTAGTTTTTGGAGGACAGTTCACATTCCTATATAGAGAGACCAGGTTAGTGTTCACGGCAAGTGATCTGTGCAACCTGAATAATCACCTTGTATATATTGATGATCATGATCTAGGTAATTGTATCTTATCCATTTACGATGATATTGTTTTAGGTATAGATGAAAGTTGTACAGAATAAAAAACAGAGAAAGAAAAAAATAAACAAAGTGTATATAGCACTGGTGTGTGGAAGATGTTTTTTGACAACACTTCATCTTACATTGGAGCCGGAGCAGGGGCGCTCCTTGTGGCCCCTGATAATCAATTTGTAATCCATTTTGCGTATAGACTCTAGTGGAATGTGGACCACACTAATAACGTATGCGAGTATGAAGCCTTAGTATTAGGGTTGGAAGCCACTAGGAGAATGAAAATAAAAAACCTTGAAATCTTTGGTGATGTCGAGCTAATCGTAAAACAGGTAAATCGACAGTACCAAGCCAAACATCCTAGGCTAACATCTTATAGGAATTGCGTCTAGGATCTGATCGAAAATTTCTTCTCCTTTGTTAAAATCCACTACATTCTAAGAACTGAAAACCAACAGGCCGATGCATTAGCCAAAGAAGCCTCAACTTTCACACCTCCCACTGCTTTCAAACTAAAATATCATATACAAATGAGACACCGACCTTCCATACCCAATAACATACAACACTGGCAAGTTTTTGAGGATGATGAACAACTGCATAAATTTTTAGAATCAATAGAAGAGTTTTCTGAAACTCATGCCGACCAAGAAAACCAAAATGATCCTATTTGGATCATGCAGGAAGGGGAAGACCCCTAGGAATTTCATGATAAAATCGCCAATCATCGTATGTTTGTTCTAAACAATAACCAGATCCCAAAGGGCCTGATTCCCTTGGAAAGGTTATTTAATCAAGACGATATCCCATTAAGATCCACCTTACAACTGCAACCTGAAGAGGTTGAGGACTGTGACATAGGTACCAAAGAAAACCCTCGGTTGGTGAAACTGTCCAAATACCTGTCCCCGGAAAACAAGAGTAAACATGTTGAGTTGCTTAGAAAATATAAAGATGTTTTCGCTTGGTCTTTCGAAGAATTGAGAACTTATGATACTTTTATAATCGAACATAAAATTCCTCTGAAACCAGGTTTCAAGCGTTTCAAACAAAAGCTCATACAGATAAACCCTATCCTGTTACCAATAATTGAAAAGGAAGTCAAAAAACTCTTGGACGCCAAAATCATTGTCCCACAAAGATATTCCGAGTGGGTGGCTAATTTAGTCCCAGTAAGAAAGAAAAATGGCGAAATCAGACTGTGTGTTGATTTTAGAAACCTGAACCGATCATCACTTATAGACAATTATCCATTGCCTAAGATGGACCATGTTTTAGAGAGAGTAGTTGGAGCTAACATAATGTCAATGATTGATGGTTTTTCAGGTTACAATCAGATCACAATACACCATGATGATAAGGAGAAAACAAATTTCACTACCCCTTGGTGTACCTTCATGTACGATAAAATGCCTTTCGACTTGATGAATGCAGGGGAAACCTTCTAGCGAGCCATGGACATCGCCTTCGTGGGTGAGAAAGATAAATTCTTTGTTATCTATATCGATGATCTGATCGTTTTTTCAAAATTTGATACAAAACATCTAGTGCACCTAAAGAAAACTTTCGAGCAATGTCGTAAGTTCAGTTTGTCCCTCAATCCCAAAAACTCTCACTTCGCTATGCAAGAAGGTAAGATATTAGGTCATGTGGTGTCAAGATATGGAATCAAAATCTATCCTAAAATAATTGAGGCTATAGATACTATAAATATCCCTAGAAATGTAAAAAAATCCAATCCTTCCTAGGTAAAATAAATTTCTTGAGAAGCTTTATCCCTAACTTCGTTGAAATTGTGAAGTTGATCACATATATGTTGAAAAAGAACAATGAGATGAAGTGGACAAGTGAAGCCAAAGCATCTTTTCAATGAATCAAAAAATTTATCAGCGAAGTGCCAGTCTTAGCAAGTCCTGATTACACAAAAGAATTTCTAATTTTTTCCTTTGCTTCCGAACACACTATCACAGCTGTATTGTTATAGAAAAACGAAGAAGGCTTTGAACAACCCATTTCTTTTTTTAGTAAAAGTATGAGAGACGTTGATTTGAATTATAATATACTAGAAAAACAAGCTTACGCAATGGTAAAGGCTCTCAAAGCTTTCAGAACATACATATTACATTAGAAGATCATAGCCTATGTTCCTACAAGCTCAGTCAAAGACATATTGGTTTAGCCAAATAGTGATGGGAGAAGAGGCAACTGGTTAGCTAATATTCAGGAGTTAAATCTTGAAGTCAAACCAACAAAACTCATTAAAGGCCAAGGTCTGGCTAAATTGTTGGTCGAATCCAACTTGTAGGCACTTGGAATAAATCAACTACAAGAAGACGAGAGCTCTCTAGAGATAAATGAACTCAATTTCTCTACTCATATGGTTGAGATTGAAGACATGTTTTCTTCCTCAGTCTGGTATCATGATATTGTTTCCTATCTATTGACTCTTCAATGTCCCAGTGAATTAACCCCTTCTAAATCCAGGACACTGAAGCTGCATGCTATCAAATATTGTATTATAGACGGAAAACTATTTTGGAAGCCCCCCCTGGGTTTCTTGCTGAGCTGCTTGGTTGAGGCCGAAAATGAAAAGGTTATTGATGAGTTCCATGAGGGAGTGTGTGGAGGACACCACGCTTGGCGAGCCACAACTTATAAAATATTAAGAGCTGGATATTATTGGCCCAAACTTTTCACAGATGTAAATACTAAAGTCTGAGCTTGTATTCCCTATCAGTTGTTTACAGGTAAACATAAAGTGCCAACTTTGCCTCTAATTCCAGTTAAAATTGAAGCCCCTTTTCAGTATTGGGGTCTTGATTTTATTGGAGAGATTCAATCACATTCCAGTGCTCAACATAGGTGGATTCTAACCGCAACAGACTATTTTACTAAGTGGGTGGAAGCTATTCCCATGAGAAACATGACCGACACAGTTGTAATCAACTTTCTAGAAGAAAATATTTTATCCAGATTCGACTGTCCCTGAAAATTAGTCACCGACAATGCACAAGAGTTCAAATCGATGGCTATGATAAGCTTTTACCAAAAATTCAACATCATATTAGGACACTCCACAACTTATTATCTGCAGGGAAACGGTTTAGCTGAGTCATCTAACAAAAGTCTTACAACTATAATTAAAAAAATATTGTCTGACAACAAGAAGACGTCGCATATTCATTTGAAATACGCTCTATGGGCCAACAGGATAAGCACCAAAAGGGCGATTGGAATGTCCCCTTTTCATATTTTTTATGGTATCAATGTTATTTTATCAATCAATCTAGCTCTACCTGTAATGAAAATTTGTCAAGATTCAAATGAAGAACCTAACAACATTACCAGGAGAGAAAACTAGCTGGTCGAAGTTCAACAAAATAGAGATGAAGTAAATGAAAAGTTGTAGAGATATCAGGATAAGATGAAGGCTTTATTCTATCAAAAGGCTAAGGATATAGGTTTCCTCCCTAGAGATATGGTACTAAAATGGGAAGCCAGAAGAGAAGATGCTGGAAAACACAACAAATTCAACTCGATCTGGTCCGGCCCTTATAGAATCTCGACCTCAAAAGGAGAAAATGCTTTTTCATTAGAAAATCTAAATGGAGATATTCTAAGTGCCCCTGTAAATGGGTGACATATTAAACACTACATGCAGTAATATGTTTTCGAACTTTCATTGTATATATCGATTTGTTTTCACATTTTCTTTATAGTAACTTTGCTTTCGGTAAAAAATAAAATAAAATAAAATAAATTATTTAAGATTTTTTAGAGGATGCAAATACAAAGCAGTTCAAATCTAGAAGTTCTCAGAGTTAGTATGAGTGTGTCTGATAGTTATCAGTTGTTCGCAGGAAAAGCGTCAGGACTCCAGAGACCAATTATACTACAGGGGTAATCTGCATGGATAACCATGATAAATACTTGCCCGAAAGGTAATGAGTAAACAATCTTCTGGCTATAAATGTGACGAACTATCAATGTATGAACTCTGACTCGAGAACTTGAGTTAAAAATATCCTAAGAGGTACAAGTGAACAAGATGATGATTTATTATTAAAAAAATAAAAAAATAAAATAAAAAATAACAAAAAGATAAATTTATATAAATAAATGATTAATACTCGTCAGCATTCCCAAGTTTCCGAGGTTCTCTCACCTTTCCACTTCGATCACTATCAAGCTTACTCTTCACCCAACCTTGTTTTTTCTCCCTTTAAGTCTCATATTAATTTCATAAATGTTCAAACTAACTTTCGAAGAAAAGATAGGTAAAATCCTATGTTTTTCCTAAGCCTTCGCTGAACCGGAAGTATGTCTGGGATAATCTTAACTTTTTTAGTCTTTCTACCATAAATAAAAAGACCATTTTCGCTCAAGTGAAGTCCCTATAAATTAAAAAAAAAAAATTAATAATTTTTCCCTGAGATTCTCCATAAAGTTATAGTGTCTGAGGGCCAAAGTAGATAAATCCAGAGCTTTTTAATAATCTGACAGACCTTTGCTATGATAATAATAATAATAATAATAATTTTCCCTGAGTATGTTACATACTTATTGATTGCCCCCACTTCATAACAAATATGTGTAGAAAGAGATGGTGAAAGGAAATTCGTTATCGATTGCTTCCATCTAATATAAAGAGGTGGTGAAAGGAAATTTGTTATCGATTACCCCCATCAAATATAAAGAGATGATGAAAGGAAATTCATTATATGATTGCCCTCATCTCAACATTTAAATGCTAAAATTAATGAAGTGGTGAAAGGAAATTCAATGTGGAAAATCCGATAACTTAATCGGGGTACTGAACAGGCCCGCTGGTAGTGAAGCAATGTCTCCATAATGGACAAGGCCGCTATACACAAATTGCAAGATGATCTGGTATTTTTCTTCTTTCAGCCAGATTACACTCTAAGATTATGGGATTCCAGTTTACACTCTAAGAGTCACTCGATACAAATACGATCAAATAAAAACTGGTAGAACGACTAATCTTGTTTTGATTAT
Source organism: Picea sitchensis (assembly GCA_010110895.2). Taxonomy (NCBI): domain Eukaryota; kingdom Viridiplantae; phylum Streptophyta; class Pinopsida; order Pinales; family Pinaceae; genus Picea; species Picea sitchensis. The sequence continues at coordinate 79,885 of SNQJ01S0041598.1, read as the reverse complement.
CCTGCACAAGTCTAAGGTTGGTTTTAGAAGGGGAAATCCAAGGGATCCTATTTCAAGATTGTTGAACGCTTTAGTTTGGAAATTTTTCCAAAGTTAAGGTTGGGATATTTATCCCCTTAGTAGTTTTGTAGCTATGTCTCACAGACCAAAATAAATGACCCCATTTACCCAATAAAAGGCACTAAGTCCGCCCGTTCTCCTCGCCCTGCAAGGAGACGAGGTCCCCAATTGGATCCTATGTTGTAGCTAGGTTTGAAAATTTTCACCTTTAAAACTAAAATTTTTCTCTTTCGGGATTCGGATTTTCATAAGGGATAATCCTCACTATCAGTCCCAAAGACCGGTACCGAAGTCTCGAAATGATTTCTTTTCTTCATTATAATTAAAGACAGAAAGCTCAAGTGTTATTAAAGTCTAGACATACGTTCTATAAAGTGTTTCAAATCGCGACAATTTAAAACCCTAAAGGAGTTAATTAACCATCTTTTAATCTTTCGGGATTCAGGGTTTACTCAGAACAACACATTTTTAATACATTCTGAATTGAGAAATCCCATCACAATTTTTGGATTCAGGGTTTAGTGGTGACATGCCTCATGTAACTGTGATCCCCGAAACCCCGAAACGCGAAGTGTCGACTGAATATGAAAGTTAAGGCTTAAAACTAATCTCATCGTGATTTTGGGATTCAGGGTTTAGTGCTGGCATACCTCATGTAACCGCGATCCCCGAAACCCCAAAAGCGAAGTCGTGACTCAATACTAAAATTTAAAGAGAACTAATTTTTATTTTTTTTAAATACATTTAATGGTAATTAAACTTCTTAGGTACTTTCTTTTCGTTCTCTGTCAAAAGAAATTTTTTGAATGTTGATTTTAGAATTGTCGAAATACGACCACATTAATAAGGGATAGATCGTGATTTTTGTGAGACAAATGCGTATCTCATAAATATTCTTTGCATTAAAGGTATTAAATTATTGATAGCTGCATTAGTACTTTCACCATAAAATGAGTTAAAATAAAATTAGAGGTTTGTGTTTTGAAACTTATTCTCGCTTTTTCTATCAGAAGTAAGATAACATAGCCGAGATTTCACACCTCTCTTCTGTGACAGGTTTTCATTCCAATACAGAGTCATGGCACCAAAGAAGGGACCCAATAAGAGTGAAGATACAACTAAGAGTTCCAGCCTAGAGGGAGATGTCATATCAGACACCACACCGCATGTTATCGACTCAATTAAATCATGGAGATAGATTTATGAAAATATGGACTACGAGATAAAAAATTCCCCTAACGACTCCGAGAATCACCTTCGGGACATAGCAGAATCAGAACTTCACAAAATTGCAACATGCCCACGGCTCATGGCGTACAACAACATGATCATTTGGGCTTTGGACAAGGTTGATATTCCAACGAGAAGCATTTTAAATGAACAAGGAGCCATTATTGGTTCATTCAGACCTGAACATATCCAGGTTATGTACAAACTCTCACCCAATCCTAATTTCATTTACAATGCCGAATTTATAACTGAATTCCAGAGAAAGGAATGCACCGAGGCAGACCAAACTTACCCTGATTTAATCAAAGGTTGGTGGAGATGTCCATCAAAATTTAGGGCCGATACCCACAAAATTTATGCCACAACCTCTTTGAATGAGTACATGGTTTATGTGGCCATGATGTTGTGCAGACTCTTTGGCAAAAATAATCCTTGTCATTTCCCCGCAGAATGGGTGCCCTTTTTAGAAGAAGCATCAGAAGGATATAGTTTCAACTTGGACAAGATTTTATCTGAGAATATGGCTAAAGAGATTTTGGATTACAGAGCTGCAAGAGCCCGAGGTCAACCAGTGGCCTTCTACATGTCAACATACCTCATGGACACAATTTGTTTTATTACTGATGAATTGGATTTGGAACATAACCTGTGCTAAACCCATTCATGAATATCATTCTAAGCTGTGGGAAGAAAATGAAAAAAAAATTGTTTTGCGAAATTTTCCATTTCGTGGTGATACCAATGCATAAAATGTTTTTCAGCTGTGACCCTCCTCACATTTCTGAAGCAGTTTCAAATAACCTCAAGAAAATAGCAGACTGGTTCATTGAAGAAAGTTTCTCCTACATCAGGGTTTATGGGTGCTCAATCCTCCTTCACGCGCTCCCAAAAGTCCTCCCAGATAGACTGGTGTGTAGGGAAGTAGCACACCAAATAGTAAAAGGTGGTATTGGAATAGAGCTAAAGGAAGATCAAAATAAATCCTGTCCAATCTTCCCTATGCACATCGGGAAATTTTCATTACAAAATTTGGACTCCCACATATGGGAGTTCTATTTGTTGATGACCTTACCTCCATTCCCATAGATGAGATTCCTCCTTCTGATTATTTTTTTAGTAGAAAAAGGAAGGCCATCCTGAAACAGAAGATGCATAAGAGGGAGGGGAACATGGTTAAAAAAATAAAGTCTTGATAGACGGACAAAATTTGAAGGAAGAATATTTCGCTACAGAGATAGCAGGTTCCATGGGAGCCTTGACAACAACAAACTTTTTTACCGTGGGAAAAATGATAACAAGGATAAAAAAGAGTGATAAAATCATAGCATAGTTACGAGAGAAATTAAAGAATGCTGAGGAAAGCATTAGAGAAGAAATGAGCAAAAGCTTGGAGAAGACAAGGGCTGCCGAAAGGTTAGAGGTTCAATCACTCAAAACGAGTTTGGATGAAATGAGCCAGGAAATAAAAACAAGTCAGCTATAGATTACTCAAGAAAAGGAGCACATAGAATAGTTGCAGGCTAGAATAATATCGATGGAAGATCAGATTTTAGACGTAAAATCTTTCTAGGCCCAGTCACTGGAAGTACATTCAAAAATAGAAATTGAACAACATAAATTGATTTCCAAGATAGAAATTGTTCAAAATTACTTTCAAGGAGTAGATAATTCCTTTGATAATATTATCTTGAGGGAAAAAGAAGCCAAAGTAGCGAGGATTACTCTCCAAAAGGAAATTATATATTTGACAGGTGAAGAGGTACCCAAAACTACAAAAGTATCAGCCACAGAGAGAATCGGAGGTGACATCATGCTCAAGCTATGGGAAACCAACATAGCTGAAAGAAAAAGAATATCCAAAGAAATCAGAGATGACTGTGAAGAAGTTTTGATATTTTAGACAAAGGGTCATTAAATATTGGAAAGGGTAATTGTACAGGACTTTTGGGACAGATCAATATTGTAAGAAATCAATTAAATTTTAGGGAAAATTTGAGTGAAATCCAAATGGAAATTTCACAACTAAGAAAAATCGATGTCACCCTAATGGAAAGGTTGTTAGTTGAGCCTAACTTAAAGCTGCATTCAGTAAAGTTTACATATAAATGAGTTGAAGATTGTCTTTCCAAGATTCAGAGAAAGGTTTATCTGTTCGAAGCAAGAGATCTTCTAGAACCCCCCATAAATTTTACACAGTTCCTGGAAAGATGCATTAAATGTATCGAATCAAAAGAAGGAGATTCATCAGCAAAGTAAAAATATTATTTGGAAGAGCTTTATCTCAAAGAAAATGGGAAAATGAAGAAGATCATGAAAATGGCATTGGATCTATTTTTTAACAAATAGTTAGTCTCTAAGAATTAGGAAATCACCAACCGTCCTAAGATTGGTGGTTTTGTATAAATGTAATTTTTTAAGACTAAGAAGAGGCTTTTTTTTGGAGGGATTATAAAGAGAAAACTTCGTTTTGCCTGAATTAATACAATGCAGATTGAAGATTCCAGATCTGGTCAAGCCTGAGTTATGTGTTTCTCTGTCATTCTATTTTTATTTCGTACTTTCGTTTGAAGTGTTTCATGTGGTAATTTCTACTATAGTAATTAAAATAGTCAAATTATCTAAATCGTTTGCAGTTTTTCCTCTGTATCAAATTTCAACGGATATAAGGCCTATGAACGTTTTAGGACTTTGAAACTGTATGCTTCTGCAAAGTTATCATCCCTTTTTCTTGTATTATCTTAAAATGAGATTCCTCTTAAATTGATGCCTCATTTTTTCTTATATGACTACATATTTCCTTTTATTTCTTCATTTTGTACATCTTATTCATTAAAATTAACTTAGATACCAGGAGTGGCCTTTATTTCTGTTATATTATTGATTTATAATTTTGAAGTTCTATTTTTATAAATTTGAACCAGAAATTTGTGACCCTTGAAAATATTCTTGATTTATAAAAAAGAAACCCCCAGCTTTCATGACTGTTCCAGTTACCAGACAACCCAATATAGAACCAGGTCTATCAGATCAAATGAGAATTGCGTTAAACCTATTCAATACCATCTTACAAACAACAAATACACGGGTATAACTTGAAATATCGTGGGCTGCAATTGAAAGGGATATTAGCATTCAAGAGCAATGGGAAGCTAGACAGAGACAGTTAAGGAACTAACTATGATCTTGGTTTCCTTTTAAGCTAGTTCTTTTTACCCATTAATTTTCTCTACCTTTTTGGATGCCTTGATGGTATACTTTAGAGCCTTAAAGTATAAACTCAGCAACAGTATTGACATAAGTTCACGATGCAGGAGGTAACACAAATTCTCCATATGTTTGGAAGAATAACCAAACGGAGGAGGACACAACTCTATGTAGCGAGAACAACTTCCTAAGGTCATATTAAATCCCAAATCTTGACGAACAAATGGAAGGATGTGCTTTGTCCAAGGGTGACTCATTGTGCTGCCAACAAAATGAAAATATTTTTCCCTTCCTCTTTTTGGGGTATATTTGATTTTTTTTTGTCTTTTTCAATAATTTTTGTAAAGCTTGAAAAATAATTAAATAATGATACGTTACAAAGGAGGAACAAGTGTTGCAGACATACTAGTTCCTCAGCGCAAGGAACACATTGATGCTTGGAGCAAGGATACATATGCAGGACAAGGACACTCGGGAAAATTCCTCCATGGATCAAGGTGTCAAGACACAAAAGGCAAAGTGCTACAAGGCTTGCATTATAATGCATGCTTCAGATGGTTCAATTGAGATCAACATGGAGCCAGCATCAGGCCAAAAACACAGGAATGCAAATACAATTAACAAGACACAATGATAATGTCCTTCAATGTAATTTTAAAGAGCCCAGAGAAGGTAAGCTCGGTGGTTTTTCATTTTTAGAGAGTCTGAAAAAGTGTAAAAGGAGACTCCACTGGGGTACATTTTTCAAAGGTAGTATAGTCGGTTCAAAAAAAGGGGTAAACTGGCACCGAAAAGATGTCTATTCAAAATCATTTTAATGAGTGTGACAAAGACAAGATCACTAGATGATCTTTTCCTGTTTAAGGAGTCTGGAAAGAGCTTAACTATGGAATCTGTATGGGATGTTCTTCTGGACCATTTTAACGAGTGTGAAGGAACAAGGTCTGTTGTCCCTTGACTAAGTTTTGAGGAACACTTGGTCATATCTGACCATTTTGGGACTTCGGCAGCTTGTCGAAGAGGAAGCGCAAGGTGAAGCGGACATTATGGAAGCTAGAACCCCTTTTGGGTCCTTTTGGGTTTGTGGGGATAATGTAATGAGATTGGGATGTTGGCCCGTAGGTTTACCCATGCTTAGGCCCACTTTTGTAATGTATAAATAGACATCTAGGCGATGTAAGAAGCAGCTAAGACTAGAGGCTCTTAAGCAAAGTTAGGAGTGGCTTAGAGATAAGAGTTGATCTATGTGATAAACTTGCAGAGCTAAGTGCAAGTATTGTAAGTGATGAGTGCACGGATTGTAAGAAGGTTTTGTGCTTAGAGATACTCAGGGAAGGAGGATCTAGCGAGTTGCGTAGATCTCCTGTCCTATGCAGAGTAGGGTTTTGAGGATCTGTGCTTATAACTGATTGGCCGACAATAATAAAGAACAAGAGTTGGTGGACATAGCCCTAGGGTGGGGGTGAAACATGTAAATACTGTGTGTTGTTCTTTGTGATGATCCTGATGAGTTAGTATTTCTAAGTGCTTATATATGATTAGATAGATTTTCTTATGCTTAGTGCTAGTAATATGTATGAATGCTAGATCTGATGTGTATGAATATGCTAAGTGCTTGGTCTACCAGATCTGGTCTGTCTTATGTTGCTAAGTGTTGAATTACCTTAGATCTAAGTAAATACTTCGATGCTCTGTGCTATCTGCGAAGTAAGATAAGGGTTAAATCTAGATGAACTGTTGATGCTAAGTGCCTTGCTAAGTGTTGTAATCACAAATCTGTGTCCCAGCTAAGGTTGCATACACCTGAGTCTTTCAACCACCCCTGCTTCTACCTTAGGTGATACTTCATCTTCTTCGCAGGTGTTGCGCTCTTGAGTGTTGAACCCTGGGTCTTCCCTTGTGCCAACAAGGTCACTCAACCATCTTTTCAATTTTAGGGAGTCTAAAAAGAGCTTAACTATGGACTCCATGGGGGTTCCTTTTTCGTAAATTTAGTCCCTTAGGCCCAAAAAAGGGTTAACATTATACCTGATAATACTCTTCTAGTAAACCGAAGCTCCTAGAGTATACCTTTGTTCATACAATTGACCATCCAGACCGAAAAAGGAGTAAAATACCGTCGGACAAACGTGCCTTCAAATTTTAGTTTGGCGAGTGTGAAGGGTGACAAGATCGCTCGACAATATTTTCATGTTTAAAGGGTCTGAAAAGGGCTTAAAAGAAGACCCATCATTGTTTGGGAGTCCCGAGGGTGAGGTCGAGAGAGATGATGAATCATGCAAATGAGGCTCAAACTCGTAATCAGGACAAGACTAACAAGGACTCCCAAGCCTATAGTCATTAACGACGACATGGATGCCAAAAGTAAAAGAGGATCTAGCTAGGGCATCCATGTAAAGACAGGCTTTACCACTAAATTACGACACTTCTAAAGAAACAATGATGGTTCCGTGTCACAACTCGGTGGGGTTGATCTTATGGAAAAGAGAAAAATACAATGAGATACAAAAAGTGGAGGTGGAATCCTAACTTAGATGCAACAAGTTGGAAAAATGAATTTTTACCAAAGGACCTTTAAAATGACCCAAATATCCAAAACGTTTCCCAATACCCAAAGTAACACTTATCGTAACATTCCATAAGAAACTCTTGAACCATACTAAAGGATTTTCAGGCTAGAAAAAACTACAAAGGGGTCCAAAAAATGACAAAAAGGGGCCAAAAAGTCTATAAATAGAAGCTGGCAGCTCATTATCACCATTGTTAATTGAGAAATTGACTAAGAAGCCAAAAACATCCCTTTTTCAAAAGAGTTGATTCTTGGAGCTTCAGTGGACAAAGTGAACTTCCACTTGGACTAATGAAGTACATACTAGCCCCTCCTGCATTTCAATTCTTCCTTTGTGCATTTTTTTTTTTGAGGGGGTGCATTGACCTTTAAAAAGGTCGGCCCTACGTATACGTGGGTTTTCCTATGATAACATGCATATGCCTGCATGTGTAGAAAAAAATGCACGTGAGCATACACGATTGTGTATATTACAACCCGCGTATACCCTAAAACATGTGGAAAAAATTAAAAAATGCAAGAGTTAATCCCCCATGAACTTTCTCAATTGCATGATGTATGTTCATTGGAGAGAGAGGGAGCATGAGAACATTGATTTTTTGGTCGGAGAAGACCCTGATGCTACCACCTCATTGGCTCAATGTGGTTTGTTGAAATTCTTCTAGTGTCCATTCATGCGGGCACAACCCAGGCTGCTGAACACCTTGGTAGATCACTGACACCTTGACGCAGAGGAATTCATGCTTGAAGGATAGTCATTGACTCCAATGGCTGAAGATATATATTTTCTAACTGACCTCTCAAGGAGAGGGGAACTAATCAACTTTTTCACTTTTCCTCCTGGGCCTCACAACATAGAGGAGTTGATTAAACTCCATTGCGAGGTTGGTACTGAGAAAGTGGGTTCTCAGGTGCTGATAAACAAGATCAACAATCTATCAATGAAAGTAATAGTTTTTCTCATTGGGCAGATCACTGAATCTGTGGCCTTACATCAGGCCTCCTGGGCACACATGCATTGTGCGGTTCAGTGCTTAAATGCACAAGTTTTCAATTGGAGCACAACCTTACTAGATTGCATGAAGAGGCAGCTGACAAAGTGTCGTATGCAGAGACACCAAAACTTTGGGTTCGAGACTATTCTTTTCTCTTTCTTTTTTGAGAGGTTACCTAATCTTAGTCTGTGGGAGACAGTATGTGGGAACATAGCGTCTTCTCCATCATTATGTAGATGGGTGACGTTGTTACCATGACAGGGGGGAGGGAGGACCATTGAGGCATTCAATGACAAATTTTTTGACTGGTGGTCTCGGTAGATTCCGGCTATAGAGGACTACCCCTATGTCGGGATCGACTTTTCCAGGGATCCTGATATGCCTGTACCTCTTGGAGTAGATCGAGGAGAGATAGGCATGTTTTTTTTTCAAATTTGTTTAATTTTTATTTCGTTTTGTATATATCATTTTTTTGTGTGTACTAGAGTATCTGAAAACTATGTATCTGTGTATGTATATATGTGGAACCGATGCATCCAACAGACTTCACAAGGACTAGGTGGAATCCTTGACCAGAGGTAGGACCAACCACAGCCGGCAGACCAGCAGCAGCAGGGGGACCTCTAGCCGGAGAGACTGAGAGAGTATTGATATGGGTAGAGTGGAACCTCACCGCACTTATTCATATAGTCCCTATGGTGGAGATCGAGGATCTCCCACTGTCGATGCAACCTCACGTTGTTGGCGTACCACAGACCTAGGTCTAGCTCTTCCAGCATTTGGCCAACGCCGTCGTTTACTACGGCAGGACCAATAGTCCTTGCCCTTAGCTGGGTTGGACTATTTATGTGTTGAGGGCACCTTTTTGTATATTTGTGAGGACATAAGCCCCGTGACTCTAATTGAACATATATTTTTGAGGCACTTGCACCCACCCATGTAATCTGATACTTTCGATATATATACATTTTTTTACATCTTTTTATGGCTTATGGATTACATTCTATTTACAAATGTATTTACATGTGCGTGTGTGTGCTTTTTCTTACATGTGTGAAAAATGCCAATCTAATACATGATTAGCTAGAGTATCTATGATTTGATTCAATCTCCTAGGAACATGGATATACGTAATGTGATCAAAGCTTCGTTCGAAGAGACATACCCTAAGGAACCGTCGGTGTAGAGTAGGATTGTAAATGTGGTAAACCCCATTTAACTGAGACACAACTAGCTGAACGTCTAAATAGACCCAGAGGTGAGAGATACCATGCGACAAAGCATCACGAAGCAACTCTAGAAATGCGCTATATTCGACGACATTGTTTGTGGTGTCACCTAAATAGATACCTCCTAAAGATAGCAACTGGCCCTGAGGTGTGAAAATCACCCAAGCTGCAGAAGAAAGCCTCCGAGTGTGCTCGCTAGTGCCATTCGTGAACCCAACAAACACCTCTAATTCACTTGAAATCTGCCATAGTGAAAAATATGACATCAAAAAAGACACGTCCATAAAACCAAAAAGACAAAAACTAAAAAGAAAATGTATAAGAACTATACATATGTACAAGAAGTCACTCGAGGCGACCCACCTACGAGTAATACTTCTTGAGGTAGAGCCCATTTCTAGGCTCCGCCAAATCATTTCACTCAAAATCCACTAGACGATAAGTGCCCTTCCTTAGAACCTCTTTCACAATGAAAGGTCCAAACCACATGGGTTTGAACTTGCCTACCCCCAGGGGGTCCTTATCTTGGTCATAGACCAGGACAAGGTTGCCTTCAGATAAAATCCGAGGATGAACAGACCGATCATACTGACACTTGAATTTTTGTTTGTGAGCCTTGTTAGCCAAGGCTGCATCACGACACTGCTCATTGAGCTGCTCGAGATATAATAAATTCTCTTCAAGAGGTGAAGTGTCTGGAAATAACTGTATTACCAACTTTAGAGACGGAATCTGGAACTCTATGGGAAAGACTGCTTCCAACCCGTAAACAAGTTGAAAAGGTGAGAAACTAGTTTCAGTCTTAACAAATGGTAGGCCCATAATGCCAAGTATAACATCAAATGCCAATTTGACTTGGCCGAATTGATTGTTCATTGTAGAATGGTCTTAAGAGATTTATTTATAGCTTCCACCTGACCATTCGCTTATGGGTGGTAGGGTGATGAATGTTCTTGCCTCAACCCAAGATTTGATGTTAACTCAGACATCATTTTGTTTTGAAAGTGACTGCCATGGTCAGTGACAATCTCTCTTGGGATGCCGAACCTTGTTATTATCTGGTTAAACAAAAAGAGAGATGTGGTCTCTCCATCATCTTTGAATGTTGGCATAGCTTCGACCCACTTCGTGAAGTAGTCTACTGCTATGATGATGAAGCAGTGCCCCCTTGATGAAGGGAAGTTGCATGTAGTGTAATCAATCCCCCACTTGGTGAAGGGACCAACGGTGATGACGAGAAACATGGGAGTGGGGTGTGCCTTCATCTTCTGAGAGAAGATTTGACATGGGTGACACTTCTTGACTGATTCAACACAATCTTTGATTAGTGTCGATCAAAAGTAACCGGCTCTTAGAAGCTTTTGGGTTGTTTCCAACTCAGAAAAATGACCTCCACATGCTCTAGTGTGGAAATCATTAAGCACGATTTCCACTTCTTCATGAGTGAGACATCGGCGAAGGATACAATCTACACCTCGATGATACAAAGTGTCCTCAAGTATGAGATAGTTCTTGGCCTGATGGCATATATGACGATGCTCATCATGAGAAGCGGAGGCAGGGAAATTCAAAGTTTGGAGATAGACAAGTATATCTCCATACCAGGGGTCTGAAGACATGATAAAAAACATGTCTCCTTTAATAGATGACTCTTTGGGCATAACATCACCTGACTCGACCAGAAGTTCCGAGATGAATTCCGCAAAGGCTAACGAATTTTTGGATTTCGCTGAAACAAAATCTAAGTCAAATTCCTAGAGGACTGTTTCAGGATTAATTCGTAAGTGCGGACACAAACCGATCTCCCTAGATCCACCTGGATCTAGAACAAAACAGGACAGAATAATACTCTTTCCCTATATCTAGACTATTGAATGAACTAAGAGACTAAGATCATGCACATACCTTATGAACGCTTTCCTCAAGTCTCTGTTGTTCCAAGCTTCGCTCCAACGCTCTTGTCCCGTTCAGATCACAACAGTACAAACCAATCGAAGTGAAGGCAGGTCAATATATTCAATAGCTAATCTATACATATGATCAAGGAGTTATGTAATAAAGTGACATCATCTTTATGGGAAAGGGACATATTACTATATTAAATTGATAGAAAGTGAAACTTACAACTTGAGCCTTGATGTTGTAGATCTCCTTTCGATGGCTCCTAGCTCTGACACACATACTTGCTCATGCATGAAGAAAATCAACCACCTTTGATGACCTTGCTGTTGTCTCTAGTTGTTGTAGCATCAGTCCTCCATACAGTCTTGCCCTAATTCTCCAATCAATCTCTTGCTAGTTTTCTTCTAACCTTTTCCATGAGCCATCTCCTCAATATATAGGAGAAGATAGATTAGTTACTTGGATAGGAAATGATCCCAAGATATCAGTAAAACCAACACTTAGATAACCATTCGCTAGCCAACTCATTCTTCTAGAAGATTCCCTTCTAGAAAGCTCGAGAACTTTATCTTTTTCCTCTTTAAGAAGATGTTCACACCCTAACAGTTAGGTACAGTGCGAACCCCTTGCACTCCAGCTTAATGCAGCCTGTGAGAATCAGGCATTCTCGCAGGCAAATATATAGGTAGCCTGCGAACCTTCTTTAAAAGTGTGATTTCTGGAAGCAGACAAATGTAACTTTTCTCAAGAAAGTGTTCTTAGTGAAGAGTTTGATTTTCCATCATCATTACATCATCATGAAAACCAAAATTGTGGATAACAGAATGCCCCCCAAAGTCTGAGAGTGGAACCAGTGACAGTCGATAGACTTTGTAAGCTTTATGTGTGTGTCAAGAACCAAGAGCACATATAGTCAGAGACCTGCAAACATCCAAGCATCAACAGAATATCATATATATCAATTCTGAGGTAGGCATTCCCATACTCAAATCATAGACTGATGACATCATAAACCAAGGTCATGGCCACCAATCATACACTGTGGATCCATGTCATCACCATATAGCACAGCCACCTGAATACACTGTGGATCTGTGCGACAAATTTTCAATCAAGACGACATAGCCACGAAACATACACTGTGGATCTATGTGTCGCAAATTATACATACTCCATCGCAACCTGGATCACAAAGACAATATCCAGGGTCTTCAATCTCATTTCCCAAAGTACGAATCTAACCATGTGATTACATGTGTCGAAGTCGAACATGGTAGAAACCACTTGATTACCGGTCATTGATGTAACCGTTAACAAGTGCGAGGGAAATCACCATTGATGTCAATGACTCCCAATGTACTATAGTAAAATCCATTGACTGTGAATAAATGATTTGATGTCGAACAGTCGATGGAATCTTTCGATTAGAGGTCAATTATGTAAACCCACTGTCGAAAGCGATAAACTTGCCATTGAGGCATGCAAGCTCCAAGGTACCAAATAATTTCTAAGTCTTGATTCCGGATAATGTGCGGAAGTCGACAGAACAAAAATCGTCACAGGAGGGCCTTGATGTATCCCCCATCAGTGACACGAAATGAGTAACAGAGTTTGGAGGTGAAACAGAGCACTTTGCAAATTGGATCGGACACAGGGAAGGCCAACACGTAGAGAATGGACAACTGCAGATGGTCGACTCAATGTAGGTTTCAGACGGACTTCTCTTGAACATATGAACGACACGATCAATGATTTGGCAGCATTGACTCAAAGACGACACATGAAATGACCTTGTGATTAATCGAAAGAGAGACAAATGGATTTCCCAAACAGGCTTCAAATGATGAATAGGGGGTGTCATGTTCAAGAGTGACACTTACTGCCAATTAATACGAAGATGAAACATATCCCTTTCCCAAATTTTCCCCCACCATTTCTGGCAAGTACCTCTTTATTTTTACGCAAGCTTGAAGAGGATCACATATGCTTGTTGATATAAGCTCATCCTTCGGATGAGTCCCTTGGAGTATTTTAACGAACCCTAGGAAGGAGTGGTTCGGTCCCATTACGGGTCTATCAATGTTTGTTTAACGAGTTCAGAGATAGTAAACTCGAAGGCTTTTCAAGATTATAGAGTTTGGAAAAACACTTAAAAGAGAACTCTCTCAGTTCCTTTTTCGTACAATAGTCCAACGAGACTGAAAAAGGGTTAAACTATCGCTCACAAGACACATACTTCAAACACTTTAACGAGCATGAAAATAGTAAGATTGCTCGACCATCTTTTCACATTTAGAGAGTTTGAAAAGAGCTTAAAGAAAACTCCAGGGGGGTTCCTTTTTCGTATAACCACAGCGAGCCCAAAAAAGTGATAAAACAACGCTTGGTCACGTTCTTATGTTTTTCCACAAGTGCAAGAACGGACAAAAGGAGCTCGAGGTTTTAGGTAAAAACCATAACAAACAATCAAAATCACACCACACTACGTAAAGATTCTATCCATAATCATCCATGTTTTGCACCTGCCAATCATTTCACTCACTTCCACATTAGTGATTAGGGTTAAATAATAAATAATCATAAAAAAACCACATTTGATTTATAATAAAAAGTAATAAAAATGAGCAAATAACAAAATTTACCATATTATTTTCACATTTTACCATTGAGTGCCAAAAAAACCTCATTTTATTCTCTACCTTCAGTGTCGATTTCCAGGAGCTACGGGAGACCATTTGACGTGCCGTCAGCAATATTTAGGTAAGTTCCTCATCCCTTATCTTTTCATGGTTTAAAAATTCAAATTCATTGGTAAAAAGTTCAGTTTTAAACTAGTTTTTTGAACCCTATGCGCGTGGAGGCATTCTCGCAGGTGACCCATACGGGACCTGCGAGAATGACTCATTCTCGCAGGTGAGCCACAAGCCGCCTGCGAGAAGTTTTCACTGTGCAAAGTAGGCCACCTGTAAACAACGCAAAATTCAAAAATTTATGCAACGTTTAGCCAATTGCAAGAATTTATCTCATGAATAAGATCACTAACCATGTTTGTATGTTTCTTATGCAGGTTAATAGCCGCAACCATGGTGCTAGAGTGGCGGGAACGAGAGCATGAAGAGGATAATGCAAATGCTGAAAACCATCCTCCAACCATAGCTGCTCTAAGAGACTGCAGTCTCTTAAAATACTTCCGCATCCCGGGCATGAGAGCCCAAGTTCGATTACTGGAGTACTTAGTCCGAATGTGGGATCCGGACCAACAATTTTTCATCATGGGAGCCCATACATTGACTATCGACATCGAGGACATCTATTTCTTGACTGGATTATCCAGGCGTGGGTCCTATGTCAGTTTGACCGGCAGTAGAGCAGGGGGTTTAAAAATGAGTGAGTATTGCAACCAGTATTGCGTGCCTGAGGCTGAACGAAAGAAAGGGAAAGTGGCAATTTGGGGAGTAACTGATTTGAATCTCCGCACTATTCTCTTTACCATTGCTCGGATGGCAGGAAGTGATGCTCCACATATGGCTCTGTAGAGCTATTTCCAGTACGCCATCGAGTGTACTGAGCCCCGGGTATTTAACTGGGCTGACGTAGTCTTACGCAATATCAAGAAACAGTTGACTAAGTGCAGGTGTGGAGATCTGAAACAGTTTGGATATGGGTCTTTGTTAGTGTCCTTCTTCCTAGAGAGGGTCCCTGTGCTGAGACTACAGGTTGAGTGGCACTTGTCGGGTCCCAGGGATTCGAGGATGTTATGATGGTGTCAGCTCATGGCCCGACATGTGGCAGGACCTATCGTCAAATATGATGATATTTTCTTCGACTGGTTGCAGAACCAGATGCTGATGGTGGATGACTACGCATATGCCGGGCTGGATTTCTGAGGAGATCCAGATCTGGCACTTCCTGAAGATGCTCAGTGGGGAGACCTCGGTAAGAAGTACACAAATTTTTTGTTTTTAAATGTTTTTTAATTTTTATCGTATTTAAATGTTTTTGTTTTTATGGATTTATCTGAAGACTAACACCAAATACTTGTTGATAACACAGACATTGGACCATATCGACCTGCTGGCAGTTCTCCTATGTAGCGATGAGGGGAAGCAACAGTAGCAGTTCCACAGTACGCCGAGGATTATCTGACGGTGGAGCAGAATTTAGAGGGTCTGATGGCAGACGTTCCAAATATGACCCTGGAAGAGATTCCTCGACGCGATCAGCGTCACACAGTGGGGGTTTATGCATCTATGGGTCGACTTCTCCACAGAGTTTCTAGGACATTAGTGTGTTATCGCGAACTTCATCCATGACGTCATTATGTAGAAGCTAAGAGCTTCAATTTTTGATATTTTGGTCTTCGAAAAAACATTTTGTAAAACAAACTCTTTTGATCGTTATATATATATACGGCTTCTACCGGTTTACTTTTACATTGTGTACATTTTAATGTGTTTGATTTATAAATGATTTAAATGCCTGTCCAATACATAATTAGCTAAAGCATCTGTTAATGTATTAAGACATCTAGGAATATATTGATATTCAATATGATCAAAATGTCGTTCCAAGAGGTGAATCCGCAAATATACCCTTAATAAAGTAGGACTTCGAATAGAGTAGACATTACTTAGCTGTAGTACTACCAGCTGCGAGTCAAGTCGCACAACCAAATGGCGAATCCCGAGAGAGATAGCATCAACCAATAACTCAATAATGACGCTATACTCTGCGATGTTGTTGGTTGCCCGACCAAGACATACACCTCGTAAAGATATAATCTCGCTTGTTGGGGCATAAATTTCCCATGCAGCGGAAGCTAGGTTCCGAGTACTACGGCTAGTACCGTCGGCGAAGCCAATATAAGGTAGCGAATACTTCGACATCTGGAAATCAAACACAACATCACGTAAGGGCAGAGACCAGATAACGTCAAAAGAAAACTAAAGTAACACACACACAGTATGATACATAAAATACAAGTACTCATGCACAAATGACTTATGCATAGTACTTCTTTAAGTACAACCCATTCCTGGGTTCACTCAAAGGTACACCATCATAATCCATCAGCTCATACGCTCCTTTTTACAAAACTTTGCTAACAATGTAAAGCCCACGCCACATTGGTTTGAATTTCCTAGCTCCTAAGACATCTTTGTCTTGTTCAAATAGAAGAACAAGATCTCCTTCAGAGAAGACATGAGGCTTGACATGTTTGTCATACTGTGCCTTAACGCGTTTCTTCTGGGCTTCTATTACAAGAGTAGCGTCATGGTGAGTCTCGTCTAATCGCATCAGATACAACAGATGTTCCTCTTCAGCAGAAGTATTGGGTAAGAGTTCTACAACTAGTTTCAGAGATGGTATTTCACATTCTATTGGCAGAATGGCTTCCATGCCATAAACTAAATGAAAGGGTGTGAATCCCGTAGCAGATTTAACAGACGTCCGATATGCCCACAACGCTGAAAAAAACATCGTGTGCCAGCTGGTTTTATGTATTCCTATCATCCGTCGAATCATAGTTATAAGAACCTTATTGATTGCTTCGACTTGGCCATTAGCCTGCGGATAATAGGGTGTTGAGCTATCATGACGAAGATGCAACTTTTCTTTAAGTTTAGACATCATAAAATTTCTAAAATGACTACCGTGATCAGTAACGATAGCCTGAGGAACACCAAAATGAGTGATGACATGTTTGAAAAGAAATAATGCTGCGGTCTTTCCAGTATTATCGAATGTCGGCATCGCCTTGGCCCACTTGGTAAAATAATCAACAGCTACAATAATGTAACCATGCCCCCCGGCCGAGTGAGGGTGACATGTCATGAAATCAATGCCCCATTTTGTGAAAGGACCTACTGAGACCATAGGATGAAGGGCAGTAGGATGCGACCGAATCTTCTGATTGTAGGTCTGGTAGGCATGCCACTTCTGAACAACAATAATGTAGTCATTGAACAAGGAAGGCCAAAAGTATCCTGCACGTAAGATCTTTTGGGCAGTAGCATACCCAGACATATGACCACCACATGCTCCTGAATGGCAGTCATTCAAAGCTTTCTCAGCTTCGTCAAAAGTCAAACAATGCCGGAAGATAGAGTCAATGCCTCGTCGGTAAAGAGTGTCGCCGAGGATAATATAATGACGTGCTTGATAACGGATACGACGACGTTCGGCACTAGACAAAGCAAGCTGGAAAGTTTGAGTTTGGAGATATATAATGATATCTCCGTACCAAATATCGTCAGTACTGATAAGGAAAAGTGATTCGTCAGGTAACAAATCAACTGCTACATTTTCCGTGGCAGAGTGGGGAAAATCACAAATCAACTCAGCAAAAAGTAAGGAATTCTTCGACGTGGCATGATCAAATTCCAAGTCGAACTCCTGGAGAATGACAATCCACTTGGAGTACTTGCCCCCCAGCAATTGACGTGTCAATATATTTTTCATGGGGTTACAATGTGAAATCACTGTAGTTTTTCTCGAGAGAATATAATGATGGAAACATTGAACCGCTTGAACAGTAGCCAAAGCCAGCTTTTCAACATGTTGGTACTTAATTTCAGTGGAAGTGAGACTTCGACTCAAGTAATATATAACATGTTCATCGTGTGCATCATCCTCTTGAACAAGAACCATGCCGATAGTATACTCAGAAGCAGCGAGATAAAGAAAGTAATCCCGACTATAATCAGGAGGAAAAAGAAGTGGAGCTTTTGTGACGGATAATTTCAAAGCTTTGAAAGCATCGTTAGCAGATTTATCCCAGACAAACTCTGAACCTTTCTTTATAAGACATGTGAAACCAATAGTAATATCGGCGTAATTAGGGATGAAACGATGAAGAAAGTTTTCTTTCCCCTGCACACTTTGTAACTGGCGCAAAGAAGAAGGAGGAGGGAGATTAAGAATCACCTCAACCTTAATAGGATCTACCCGGATCCCATGGCGTGAAACAATGAAACCGAGGAGACGGTCGGATTCTACGCAAAAGACACATTTATGAGGATTCAGGGGAATGCGATAGAATCGACAATGAAGGAAAATTGCTCGGAGATGATTAGGGTGATCGACGCGACGTAAAGAATGAGCTGGCAAGTCGTCCAAATAAGGTTGAACGATATGATTGATATCGTGGAACGCGTAAGACATAGCATGTTGGAATGTTTCACCTGCATTCTTAAGACCGAAGGGAAGTTTTCTATAGGTGAAAGTACCCCAAGGAAAAATAAAAGCCATTTTATGTTGGTCCTCAGGAGCGATATTAATTTGATTATAGCCGGAAAATCCATCCATGAGGGAAAAGATTTCACTGCCGGCACAGTCATCGAAAGGGGTTGGAAAATTGTCCTTTGGACAAGCTTTGTTAATATCCTGATAATCAGCACAAATGCGTATACTAACACCTTTCTTATCAATCGGTACAGGGTTGGAAACCCATTCTGTCAATGCCACGGGATAAATAAAACCGGCTTTAAGAAGTTTTTCAACTTCGAGTTTAATGGCTGTTGCTTTACGTGGATGGATAGGACAAAGGCACTGCCAGACTGGTTTAGCTCCAGGGTATGTCTTAATTTCATGGACACAATAGTAGGGTCGATACCCGACATCTCTTCGTAAATCCAAACAAAGATATCACGAAATTCTTTAAACAAGGAAGTATAGGTGACAATTTCTTCGGGAGAACACGAAGCTCCAATATGAACATTCTCAACTATCCCAGGTTTAAATGAAAGATCTATGGGTATCATGGGAGAAATGTTACTGAGGTTCCCTTCTGCAAACACATCACGTGTAGATTGGGGAACTGTGGATATAACAACAACGGTCAACTTAGTCGAAATCTGCTGATAATTCTCAAGAGTGTGTTGTTCCAGAAACAGTATGGAACGATGATGCCCATCGTCCCAAGGGGTGTCCTCCATGACGGACATGATCAGCTCGTCAGTGGGAAAGATGACACAGAAAGGATCAGGAGACAACTCCTCAAGAGAAGGAGTAGATGGTGTTGCCAATTGAATTGCGTGATAAGCAGATTCAACCAGACTTAACGACATGACGTCGCCAAAATGAGCATGATCTCCTGGATCAGGGACTAGCCAAGGGTCAGAAGACACAGGAAGTTCATGAGGTACAGTGGAGATCATATTAATAGAGGCAACTGACGGGCGTGGAATATCAGGTGGTGGTGGTAGGGGAAAAGTACCCATTAACGAAGAGTCTTTTAAAAGACCGACTCCAACACTCTCGTAACCCGGTGGGGTTTTAGCTATAAACGACACGTTGCCCGTGCGAGCATCGAAATTAAAGAAGGCAAGTTGATCCACCGTAACGACCTTTTCCTGGTGAGGAAAACGTATGACACGAAAAAGTGTTGACACAACAACACGCATAGAATCGACCCAGCTACGACCAAGTAGAAGATTATAATCCAGGGGAGCATCGAAAACTTCCACTTCCACTTGGACTGTCTTACCTTCGAGAGTAACAGGAAACGATGGGAGAACATCGTAAGGCTTAAAACCAAAGCCATTGAAGGCTCTCAAAGTATTTTGGGATTCATTTAAAGGAGGAGAGCCAATGTCTTTCCAACAAGTGAAAGACATTACACACGTAGAGGCACCCTCATCAATAACAGTTCGACAAATGCTTTTGTCAGCGACAACAACTTGTATCTGAAACGCAAGCTGTGGGGGTAACCTTGGAATATGATCTTCCAAGTCAAAGACTATCAGATTCATATCTGTTGGATCAATTCCACCTATAGCTTTCAACAGAGCCCTTCGTTGTGCAGGACAAGACTGAAGGACTTCTAGGGCAGACATCACTGAGGGTGCTTGGGCTAGATCTTCGACAATGCTATAGTTCTGGGCCGCACGAGCATGAGGATTGAATGCCGACTTCTTAACGACACCTTTCGAGGGTGGTCGTAGGACTGTATCTAGACTCAGTCATTCGAGATGAAGAGGACCGTTCGTAGGTGGATTTGGTGGAGAGGGCTGTACTAAAGCTGGAGGTAAATCGTCAACCTTCTCCTTAGATGGAGTATAGTCTTTATCTCTAGTGGTAAGTGCAACGTTATCCTTCATAGAATCACTGGTACACATCAAAACATATGATGTGGTAGAAGTAGATGGTTGGTCATGGATGACCAATGAAGCCTGTTGTTGGGACGGAAAGGGTTGAGACAAGACGGCCGGTGTAGATGGTTTCGGCGTTCCTTGAAGGAACTTAGTTACCTCGGCACGTCTCGGACAATCCTTTGTGTAGTGATCATCACCACAGATAAGGCAAGGGTAGCGTGGTTTGCGGTTATCCCGATCTTCAACAGGAGGAGTTCTGGTTTGCTCATTTTGATTATTGTTTTTACTCTCCTTATTCTTGCCTCTCCCTTTCTTTGATTTATTTTTACTGGTCGGTGTAGATTGAACTGCGTTCACTTCCAAAGTTTTACCGGTGGGAGGAACAGGAGATAGAGCATTCTGAACATTAGAAGAGGTTGATTTTGGGGTCGTGTTTGAAACGGAATGCGATTGGGCATGGGTAGTACCAATCACACCATCAGCTGCATGCGAGGCAGCTGGAGGAGTTGAAGTGCTGGAAGTACCAGGATGAGGTAAATCAGGTAATAAATCATACAAGGTTCCCGTTTGCGAATAAATGAGATCAAGATATTGAGCACGACTTATAGCCTGCTCTTCTGTAACAACACCGCCCATAGCAATGTCTTTACCGATTTTGTTTACAAAAGATTTTGTAAACCATTCTGCCAGTAACTGATCGAGAAGCTCAAGTTTAATGAGACGTCGCCTCCTTCGCACCTCATGAATATGATCAGATATATGAGTGCTTGTACTTTGTTTGAAGGAATTTAAAATCTCAGTCCCATTATCATAACGGATCGACAACTGGTAATGTGTAAGAAAGGCCATAGCAAGGGTATTGAAATCCAAAAAGAAACCTCGTGGTAATTCAATGTACCACTTCGCAGCAGCACCAGTAAGGGTTCGTTGAAAAAGACGTAGGCGAATGGAGTCGTCCATCAACGAGTTAGACGAACACCATAAATGGAAAGTCATAACATGATTATTTGGGTACTCTCCCGCCTTCCCATCGAATTTTGGAATATCCGATGGAAGCTTTGTAGGAATAGCAGACCATTGGGGAGAGTGATGAATAGGATCATTTAGAATCCTAGAAAAATCTGGCAAATCCAAAGTAGCAAGAAAAGGCAACTGCCGATTCACTTGTGGATACTGGTGACTTTGGGGTGGAAGCCCTGTCGGTAAACCAGTGGGACCGTATGCAGTCTGCCCCTAGAGGGAAGACCCTGGCTGATTCTGTGGTGACTGGATAGGATAGTAACCCCAAGGATTTTGACCTTGAGTCTGAGTAGGGACCTGGGGTTGAGTAGTGTGACCGAAACCCCAAATAGGATTAGTCACACCCGGATATGGTTGGCCTATAGTGGGACAGTTTGCTGCCCCCCTGTATTTTGAGGAAAGTTTTGTACAAGGTGATTCCAATACTGGGCCAATGCAGGAGGTATGTTTTGTCCCAAAGGTGAGGTTGGTCCCCCTATCAAAGGGATAGTTCCACCTGGAAGTTGTGTGCCAACCGCAGGTTGTGTAGTCACTGTGTTTTGTCCGGGAAGAGGAAAAGGAAAAGGAATAGTGCCACTCTGTCCACCAACAAGAATCTGCAAATTTGGTGCAACGGTCGGTATAGTGCCACTAGGATTAGGATTACCAGAAGGAAACGGAGGGAGTGTCGGGATAAAACTGGGAATAGTATGCCCAGGAAAATGAGGACCACCTGGAGAACCAGCTGGGGTTTGCGGAGGTGTTGGATTGGAATCATTCAACAATGCATTCAACGCATGGTAACCAGGGGGTAAGTTCGGGTTGGCCTCAGGCATTCACTGGGTATTGATAGGAGCGAGAGTAGCTGCAGTAACTTTGGTTTGGAAACTCGTAGTATTAGCGATATGGGCCATCTCGGGAGGGAGAACAAAGTGATAAGTGGTAGTCTCGGGTGATGTGTCTGTCTCAGAAATAACTGGGGGGTTGATTTCGTAGATGACAGGCGAATCAGTACCAAAAAGGACTCGCCGGAGATCACCGGACCAAAAAGGATCTTGGCCTACTGCACCGTGGGAAGGCCCAATGGTTGATTCAGAGGATGTAACAACGACTTCTTCGGAAGAATTTAATCGCACAACAGGTCGTTCACCACGACGACTATGATAGTCTTCTATAGTATTAGTGATTCGAAAATCTTCGAGAGAATCAGTATGTTCTACCCATGGTGTGGCGACAACCGGAATGTCACTTGTGTCCACGTGTGGTGCAGTAACAACTGGGACTTCACTTTGTTGAGGAGAGCCCTCAGGTGTACTAGCTGGCAAGGGTTGAGAATTGTCCGAATGTTCGGGAGATAAACCTTGCATCCTACGTGAACGTCGCGGTGGAGCAATTGTAAATGTGTAACAAGCTCCGTGAAAAAATTCCTATGGTCAACTTCGAGCAACAAACAGCACACACTAGAACAAAATCTAGGAAGCAATCACCAAGCAAACAATACCTTCCAATTCTGAAGCCACTAGTTGGTGATGAAATCCAACATCGCAACAATGAGACGAGAAGGGGCAGGGCTAAGGTGGAAAAGTTACGCTGACGACCTGCTTAACAGACTTACGCCCTGGTGCAAGCTCCCACACATAATTGTGGGTATACCCTCCAAGGAGCTCGAGTGAGTTTGGTCAACGTCAATTCCAGGTACCGTGAAGACTTTCCCCTTCACAGTCACCTTGGGCAAGAACCTAGAGAGAAAAGCCACTAAGGTCACCACAAACAACAGCAAAACCTGGGGGAACAGTCGTCAGTCTGATCCACATGCAAGGGCAGGGTATCTAGCCCGAAATCAACTCAAAAGGCTTCCACTCATCATTGTGGGTATACCTCGGAGTGATCCCCGTAATACGTGCAATCTCTACACTGATGCCAACAAAGAAGGGTGAGTAACTCTGCCAACAATAATGCGACCTAGTGCTTGACCCTTGTGTTAGAAGGGCTTCCCAGGACAATACATTGCCAATGGAATTTAACACTCCCTAACTCAAGATTCTATTGTGTGTTTTGAGATTTTGGAGAGTGTATCTCTCTTCCTACTCCAAAGCGCTAGCCTAGCTAAATGTTGGTGTAAAAGAGCCCTAGAAAAGAGTTACTAGATAAATTTTAAGATTACGCAATGTTTTTAAAAGATGTTGTTTACTCAAAGGTAACGGAAGTGAAACTCATGGTGTATGACTCTGACCCAAATAATGCAAGGATAATGATGAAATATAATTCTTTTCATTCCATGAATCCTAGTTATGGGAGAGAGAATATTTTCCAAATCAATCTCAATACTACAATGCAAATGCAATGCTCAATTTCCTTTCAGATGCCAATACAAACAATCATTTATCAATGAGCAATTTCTATATGTCTTTTTCAAATAGTTCAATAAACTCTAAAACTTGATTTTCAATGTTTTCGAAAAGACAAAAACAAAATCTTGAAAGAAAACTTGTTGTTCACTTTCCAAGAAGAACTCTGATTAATGAGAAAAGAAAATCAAACCATCAATAATCAAACAATAACAACCCAACCAAAACTTTCAACGAAAGTAAAAACAAAAGAAAACCGAGGAGTTCCTCAATGCAAATGAAAAATGTTCTTTCGAACCAACAAGCAAACGAGAAACACCAAGCACTTAACTCTCAACCAATCACTGGTTCTCAGTCAATCCGACACACTCAACTCCAGAAATCAGAGAGAATGAAAATGCCAATAAGAGCCAAGAAATGAAAGTCAAGCTACAAAAGGCAAGAAATACCTTGAAACCCTAAATCTGTTCAAGCAAGCAAACCAAATCAAGAGGTAGGTAAATCAATGATCCTATAATCCAAAAAGATGTAATTCAACAGATCTGAGCAGTTGAAAAACTCAAAACTTAATTTCAAAAATTTCAAAAATCTTGCTCGCAGGCAAGTAGTGGAACACAGTGAGAGAAGATAGTGTTCTCGCAGGCCACCTTAAAGCAAGATGCGAGGTGTTCGCACTGGACCCTATATGCAGGGTGCGAACTTGACTGGTTCTCACAGGCTGTAAATACACACAAGGCGAGAACTCCTGAAGATAATGAAAATTTTGAAAATGCAAGCAAAACTCAAACTGGCTTATAGACCCAGAAGGTCTCTCAGGATATCCTGAGGACTCAGAGACTGAAAAAACAAGAGAAAAATGGAACCAGAGAAAATGGCCATAGAAATTACAAAAAACCACCAAAAAATGGGATAAGTTCCCCAGTGGAGTCGCCAATTTTGTTTCAGGATTAATCCGTAAGTGCGGACACAAACCGATCTCCCTAGATCCACCTGGATCTAGAACAAAACAGGACAGAATAATACTCTTTCCCTAGATTTAGACTATTGAATGAACTA
>SNQJ01S0041598.1:18137-55188 GCA_010110895.2 Picea sitchensis | reverse complement strand
CGCGATCCCCGATTCTCCGATGGCTTATCTCCCTCGCAGCTTCTGCATATCTGACAGTTGTCGGGGTTTGCTTCTAATCTGACGGCTTAGATCACTTCTTCTCTGCGCTTAACTCCTGCGTTTAATATCTGCGCAGCTTCTCCTGATCCAACAGCTGTCGGGATTTCCGAGTGAGATCCGATGGTTCTCGGTCTCTTTCCTATGCTTCGTGCGCATATAAGACTGCTATTCCTCCTGAGCTTAATTTCCTTTGTCTTTTGTTTGCCTGTCATCTTCACTGTTGTACTTTCCATCAATGACAAGCATAACACTTTCCAACATCCTCTCCAATCCTAAATCAAGGCTCTAGCCTAGACTAAATTGATGGACCCTACAAACATAAAGTCCAAAAACTTTTAATTAAGCATTAATTTTAGTGGTTGGCTTAAGTCAAAGGGAATGAAAGTGAAACCAATGATGTTTTTAATAGATGAAAGAGAAGAACATACAATGAAACTGAAAACAAACTACTTCTTCTTCATAAATAAAGATTTGCCAGATTAAAATTCTTTAACCAACTTTTCGAACTATTTTTTTTTTTTATATCTTTGAACAGAAAACTCAAAACAAGATTTCGCTCGACTATGTGCTACTTATTGTACTAAGTAAACAACCAAGAACTTATGAAAGTATTATTTACCCTGATTATCAATGCAAACAACCAACTACTCAAATAAAGAAAGTGGAATTTTTTTTATTATTTCGTGCTTTAAAACAAGAAAACTTGAAAATGAATTATTTTATTTTCTTCTAAAGAAAAAGGGGAAAAATTGAGACAAGATAAGACCAAGAAATGACTTTTGGCCCCACAACGAATTGCAGGGAGTCACTGACCAAACCCAAAAGGATGATTGGAAAATACTCACAGACTTGTTTGAAACCCTATAAAGAAACACCAAAGATATTTTATTTTTTTTAAATGAAAAGCTAAACTTAAGTCAAACCTAAGCTATAGACTATTATAATAGAGACTAGGAAAGGATCAATAAAACCCCTGAGAAGGATAACTTCTGACAGTGAAGAGGATGACTTCCTCTTCTTTTAATTTTTTTTTTGAACATAGGCACGCTATTGACACTTCAACAACTAGCATATGTACATGGGATGTCCAAAGGTACGTCGTGTATATACGCGTGCAGGCCCACTATAGGCCACATATACCTCTGTAAATTTCTGAAAACAAAACCAAACAGTCAAGCAATCAAGGCAGGGAGTACTGGTATGGAAGACCAGAATCCCTAAAACAGTCAGACTCTTGCAGAAACTAAGAAAAAGGTAATCAAACAAATTTAATACACCCAAAAAAGTATCCCCAAAAAACCCTAGAGGTCTCCCTAGTATGGTCACCAATTCTGATGTGAGTGGAAAAAACCCCTAATGTACCAACACTAGGGTTCTAAAGTCCATGCAGAGCTAACCCTCTAAAGTCTCCTACTTTTAATCAGTATCCCGACATAGACCCCACATTCATGCATAAAACACAAGGATAAAAGGATCTGGTAACTCTACCTTGAACTCCGCATTTGGTGTTGATCATTTTTCATTCGGTTGTTCCTTGACTATAAGTGTCCTCCCAAATCCAACCTGCAATCATAAACAGACAAACAAAGAACTACAAACATGCATCTTATATATGAATTAGTGGGTTAGATGTTCTAATAAAATACAAATCCAAATTGAATATTGAACACCTTGTATGGCGGGATGGGAAAAGTAATTCTTTCTATTAACCTCACGAAAGTCACTTACAATGGTGAGATTGGCTACTGCTCCTCAAATCTGGTCCTGGGCTCCTCTTCAACTATGCACCAACTGCTTCCACATATGATTCTCCTCTTCAGTGAAATCACAAAGTGGTTGCAGGATATTGGGGCAAGGGGAATACAACAAAGGGCAGAGTTTCTTTGCTCTTATTTTTTCTCTCTTTGAATGGGACCCCTACCTCTTCTTTTATAGGCTAAAAGAGGGTAGTTATCCAGTTGGGTGACTGGCTATGGGCGGTCAAAAGGTTTAGGTAATTGCCCTAAAATTCATATTTCTTCTGCAACTTTCTATTTTTCATGCTTTTTGTGAGTATACGTGGGTTGTAATGAGGAAGATAGCGTCTATACACAGGCAACAGTGGTTCAGGGTGCATACATCTTCAAAAAGATGGATTTTTAGAAGAGTTTTTCAATGGTGGCTTGGAAAAAATGGCAAGTGAGATGGCCTGATGCCATGTATGCATGTCTAGTGCAAATTAGGGTTATAACAGTATGCAACTGTACCAAAGGAAAAGTGTGTACAACCTATAAAAATCTCTCTAACCTAAGAGAGAAAGGTCTGGAAGAATGAAGAAGGATTGTATAAATTCATAGAATGTTAAATAAAGGTTTAAAACATAGAAAAATCTTTAAAGAAATGCAAACACAAGCACCCCTAATGACCCAAAAAGGGAGAATCCCTAGTGGAGTCACCATTTATGTTACAAAAAACTAAGTTCTATGTCTTTGGGTATGGGTCACAACATAGTGGTGCCCTAAAAGACCAGTCTTAGACTCTAAACACGGAGTTAATTAAAAGTAATTGTTTTGCAATAACTAACTTCCAAAGGATAACAAACATAACATACCCAGATTCCAATGTTTGAAGTCGATCCCACTAAATAACTTTCACTCCAGAACTCTTGCACAACGATCCTCTAAAAATTCTTGCAAATAAAGAGACAAACAACTTGCAAATAGGTAGTTATTTGCTAACAAACTAGACATGATCATTTCAATTTGCATAATGGATTGAAAAAAAGATATAAATAATCTCATTAAATGCACTTGAATCAATAAATAGAATTGGACGAGAACGAGAGATATTTTATTAATAAGAACATAGAAGTTGGATACAACCTGTAACCATTGTGGCACGGTCCCAAAACTGGGATCCAAGTTCCTCCACCCAAGGCCAGACACAACAACAATAAAACCTTTAAAGCTTTGTGTTCCAATAGGTCCAAGGAAGGCAAAGGATTTATTCCTGAGAAGATAGGGAGAACACAAATTATGAAAACAAGGGTTTTCAGAGGGGAAGAACAACCTCAGAAGCAAGGGGAAAAAGGGACTTGCAGGGCTATAATGAAAATGATAGCATAAGGATACATTTATCTATTCTTTTTTCCTCCACGCCAAGGCTCTAATTTATACTCTTTTTTTATAGTTGGAGTAGTTATAGACGGGCTACAATAGGTCAAGAACCTAGGGAACCCGTCAAATCCACCCGAAATGTTGGGTTTTATTATTTTTTTTTAGCCAATTTAACATGTACGTGGGTTGCTAACTAGCAAGGCAAATATGTACGTGAGTTGTTTTAATAAAAGTCGCGTACATCAAGCAAGATAGGGTTTTTAAAATATTTTTTGGGAGGAAAAGGGGGATTTTGGTCCTAAATGCATGGAAAGGGATCTAACTGAGGATAATGAGTCATCATGAGCATATGTGGTGTCAAATGATTCTACAACACTAGAGCATACCCATACTTCGTTCTAGGCTATTGACAAGTCACACTTCTACTCTAGTGCAACTCTTGTATACTTAGACAACAGTTTAACACTTAGTCGTATATAATTATACATCCATGAACATGAGAAACCAAGAGAAGAACTATAGAACAAATGAAGACATACATAAAAATAGTACGGGCAAAACGAAC
Organism: Picea sitchensis; assembly: GCA_010110895.2. Taxonomy (NCBI): domain Eukaryota; kingdom Viridiplantae; phylum Streptophyta; class Pinopsida; order Pinales; family Pinaceae; genus Picea; species Picea sitchensis. The sequence goes on along the minus strand of SNQJ01S0041598.1, from coordinate 51,468 downwards.
CATGCCTAACACCCAACTAAGTCTTTGTTATTGTGAAATAATTACAATATGACCACCACTAGCTCGGTTTACAACTTCGAAAGAGTCACAGGACTTTCCTCACCTCACTAAGACACTCGCACACATATTCATCACCAAGACTCTCTGTCACAACCCTCTCTGCAACCTCCTATGGTGCACCTCATATGTGTTGATATTATGGTATCTGCGGGAGGTATTTACATCCATGTGTAAACCTGACAAGAATATAATATTCTGGGAAGCAAGAAGAAACCCTAATTAGTCGGCTAATAACCCTAGAATACAAGTCGGCTCAAGAGGATAACTTGTATTAGGTTAATAGCCTCCAAGAGAAGAAGTCGGCTAAAGGAAATATTATATACTAAGTAAATAGGCACCCATAATGAGAAGTCAAACCAAGTAGTTTGCCAGATTTAGTATAAATATAGGAGGCCATTCTTCATTCTCATAACTGCAAAAGCAACACTTGTGCGCACTGCAGTTGGCCAGTTTGTGCGCAAGTTTGGAGGTGAGATGTTGTTGCAGCTGTTGTAGCTAGCAGATTTTGGTTTTGTCTTGGACTATCTCTTGGTTTGGTTTGGACTCTTTGATCAGATCTTGCTTGGTGCACTATCCTTGAAGAAAGATGCACCACCCTTTGTTTGGATATCTAACTTATGGTTTTCTTCCGGAATGATTCTCTGTCAAGGTTAAGGTGCTCGGGGGTGGCTTCGACCTATGGTTGGGTGAAAATAGTGATATTGTCTATGGTTAAATGAGCACATCCATCATATTCTAACAGGTTATGGGCCCACACCTCCTTCATTCAATCTAATCACTGGAAGGAAGAATATCCGTAAGGATGCTAAGCTCATTGAAGAACTTTCGCTAGGGTTTCTAGTAGGAGCAGTTACTAAAGCATTGACGTTAGGGTTACTAGTAGGTGCAGTTGCAGAAACCCTAACCCTCTTGTTGAGGCACCTTAAATGAAGGGATTGACCTAATTTCTGGATAGACTAGTGCGCCCTATCCTAGCGCATCTCCTGGTACTCTTAGCAAGCCAAAATGTCAAGTTTGAGTTTTTGGTCAAAATCTAGGGTTGACCAAGTCAAAGTAGCCATGACTTACTCTATGAACTCAGAAAAAAAGTTAGATGGGGCTTCTAACTTCATAGCACGGAAGACAAGGATTGACCTCTTCCTTGCCAAGAATAAAGTGTTGGATATCGTGAAAGGAAAGATCGTGGAACCAGAGTTTGAAGAAGGAAAAGAGAAGGAACCGCATAACATTACAGTTATGGAGAAGTTCAAAGACAATGAAATCAATGCCATGAATATCATAGTGGACTCTATAAAAGACCACTTTATACCCTAAGTCTCCCATATTGACTCATCTAAGAAGATGTATGATGCCCTAAAAAACCTCTTCTCAGTTAGAAACATTGGACAAGTAATGAGTCTAAAGATTGAGCTCTGTGACATGAAGATGAATGATGATGATAGAATAACATCATAATTTGTGAGGATATCTCAGTTAAGAGATCAACTACAAGATATTGAATAGATCATCTCAGAGAAGGAACTGGTAAATATAGTACTCAATGGTCTTCCCAAGACATGGGATTCATTTTCCACAAGCATGAACACAAGGAAGGAGTATCCTACATTTGAAGAACTTTGGAATTGTTGTGCACAAGAAGAATCAAGGATTGGTGAAAAAGAGAAATCCCAAAATAAATACTTAGATCAAGCCTTCACAAAAAGATTCAAGAATTTCAAGAACAAAAGGAAGTTTGGCTCAAGGAAGAAGTCGAATCCAGAAAAAGATATGTCAGAAATACAATGGTTCACCTGTCGAAAATATGGACACTACAAGAATCATTGTCCGGAGAGAAAGAAAAGGAAGGAGACACATGAAGCATCAGTTTCCAAAGAAAAGGAATCTTCAAAGAATACTAAGTAGGATGAAACACACTTCTTCTTCTAAGACAAGGTAACAATACTCTTCAGAATTCCTGTACATACCATGTTTTTCTGTACATATCTTGCATATCTATTTCTTGGAAGATAACATATTCAAAGAGAAACCATGTTTATGGAAGAACAACAAGATAAGGACTGCTATCACTATGACTATAAGACAAGCTGCAAGATAAGCGGAAATCAAAAAGAAACCTAGAAGAAATAAAGACAGAAAGAAGTTAGCAATCGAGAGGAAATTGGAAAAGGATTTGTGACACTTTGCAGAAGGCAATAAGGATGCATACGGAAGCGTGGACTCTCTTAGATGGAGGGAGTTGATTATATATTACCAAAAGAATAACATGCATTCATACATGAAGTAATGATTAGGAGGGATCAAATCCTATGATCCATTGAAGATGATGAAGTATATATCCATGGTAGCAGCCATGAAAAACAATACATGTTCAGTTTGACTTTAGAAGAATTCTTCTCCTGAAAAAGAAGCCTCAAAATTATCCTTGGTTGTCCATCCACATCCATGATCCTATGATGAAAGGAATAAGGTAGAATTTTTAGGGCATGGAATCTATATAAAACTCCATGAACTCAAAAGAGAAAGAAAAACATGAGGAAGAACATGAAGATTCCAAAATAAAAGACAAAACAACCAATCATTGTATCGAGAATCACAATACTATCAACCTGGTGTGAACACACTAAAAGAATTCAAGTAGAGGAACTGAAAGTTGTGATGAAGAACAATGTATGGAAGACTTGTGAATAAAAGCATTGCAAGATCCAGAACTAGAAGTTGTCCCAGATGGAGGGAGAAGACTATGATGATCGTTTGTTCTAAGTAAACCAGACATACCTCTACATGAGTCAATATATCGTCCGCAATATCCGTGGATTGGAGTTTACATCAGATGAATGCAAAGACTATTCTCCAGAATAATTGAACAAAGAGCATATGAAGAGAAACCTCAAGGATTTGAGGTATACCAGAAAGAAACCCTTGTATGTAGATGAAAGAAGACAACTTGGTAGAGAACCTCTAATGCACAACAGAAGCACGGTGACAAATTTCTATATTATATCAGAATGGTTATTCAGAACTCCAGAATGATGGATTTCCAATGCATGACAAAGATCTCATGATTATAGAAGTAGTGCCACATGGATATGTTCCAGTTTGAGCCTTGCCATGATGTTATGAGCTAGCAAAAAAACAAAGGAGTTGAATTGAACTATGATATACTGTAATGATCAAATCTATTTGAAGCCTTCAGAGAAAACCATTGTTCCAGAAAGACTGAAGTACATTGATATCAAGCATTACATTCTCTGTGATGAAGTCCAGAGAAGAGAAAATGGTTCTCCAATATATATCTCCATAGATGAGTAGATAAGTAGACATTTAGGTAAATCCTCTGTCCAAGATGAAAGTCTTTGCATAATCAAGCTGGAGCTCGTGGAGACGAATTCCTTATTGAAAAAGGAAGAGATGACTCCCAGGTTGGGAGGGAGAACTAATGTGTTATTGACTTACGGACAATCCTTTTTCAGTTCAAAAAATGGTCCAGGATGAGAAGTTCCTTTCCAGTTCAGAAAGTGGTTTGAGATTTCTGAAGGACAGGGATTTTCGAGTTCGGAAAATGGTCCAAATAAAATGGTCATTTTTGTAATGAAAATGGTTTGATGTATTGTTGATGTACCATAGATAGCGATTCCCTTTGTGGTTAACATTGGTAATGGTTTAGCACAGTTTGTCTTCTTGACGATCATTCTCAGTAGTGGTCAAGAATACTGGTCCTTCTTGGTGGACATTCATTCTTTCGAAGCTCATAGTTCTGAACAGTTTCGAAGAATGGTTTGTTTTGGAGGTTGGTGTAGGACAATGATTTCCATAGGAAATTTTTTGGACAGTCATTCCCTAGGGAAGATTTATTCTCTCCAGGTTTCACTTTGTTTACTACTGGAGGAATGGTCCAGATAGGCGAATGGTCCAGGTTCAACAATTACGGATAGGCATTCCCTAGGGTAGATTCATTCTCTCTAGGTTGCACTTTGTTTAGTGTCGGAGGAATGGCCCATATAGGTGAATGGTACATGCTCAGAAATTGGGACAATTATTCTTCCTTGCTTCAGAAGAATAGTCCAGATATCTCATCATTGATGTTCTACCTTCTGAGGGAAGATGCTCTTCCAGACCTCAAAGATGTGAGTGGAAGAATGGTCCAGATGATTCAATTTATATCATAACAATGTTTTCTGTGCAGGTTGATATCATATGATTGTTATGGAGACTGTATGTCTCCTGAAAGTAGATATATACTATTGTGGTGGATGTGTTCCATTGATTGTGACTATATGTCATTGATCAAGTATCTATGTGCTACTTGGTGTGGCAGTGTACCACTGGATTGTAGTTGTGTACTACTATGGATAGACACAATTGTGTTCTATTAAATGACATTGTTCTGATTTTCCCTAGAGACTATCAGTAATGTTGGAAATGATTGATCAATGGAGAAATATTTCCCAGACGAAAAATGGTTTAGGACATTTTTTATTCTAGTACGTATGACCGTATTAGATGAAGGGCTCTTGTGTCAATTTGTGGAGTGAGTGACTTATCCAACATCATGTTTGAATACTCAGATGGAGTATAATTTTGAGAGATGATGCAACTGATGACACTGATAGTGATGATGGTGCTCATGATCTAGTCATGAGATAGTCTATATGACTATGTTTATGCTACCGGGTGAATGGTATGTTTGTTCTCAAGACCATTACCTTCAATACCTCTCTAGATAGGAGGGAGTGTTGATATTATGGTAGTTGCGGGAGGTATTTACCTCCACGTGTAAACCTGACGAGAATAGAATATTATGTGAAGCAAGAAGAAACCCTAATTAGTTGGCTAATAACCCTAGAAGACAAGTCGGCTCAAGAGGATAACTTGTATTAGATTATTAGCCTCCAAGAGAAGAAGTCGGCTAAAGGAAATATTATATACTAAGTAAATAGGCACCCAGAATGAGAATTCAACCGATGCAATTTGCCAGATTTAGTATAAATATAGGAGGCCAGTCTTCATTCTCAGAACTACAGAAGCAACACTTGTGTGCACTACAGTTGGCCAGTTTGTGTGCAAGTTTGGAGGAGAGATGTCGTTGTAGCTATTGTAGCTAGTAGATTTCAACTTTGGCTTGGAATATCTCTTGGTTATGGTTTGGAATATCTGATCATCTCTTTCTTGGTGTGCTATCCTTGGAGAAAGATGTACCACCCTTTGTTTGGCTATCTAGCCTAGGGTTTGATTTCAGAATGATTCTCTGTCAAGGTTAAGGTGCTCAAGGGTGGCTTTGTCCAATGGTTGGGTGACAATAGTGATATTGTCTATGGTTAAATGAGCACATCCATCATATTCTAACAGGTTATGGGCCCACACCTCCTTCACTCAATCTAATCATTGGAAGGGAGCATAGCCATAAGGATACTAAGCTCGTTGAAGAACTGTCGCTAGGGTTTCTAGTAGGAGTAGTTACTAAAGCACTGTCGCTACGGTTACTAGCAGGTGCAGTTGCAAAAACCCTAACCCTCTCATTGAGGCACCTTTAGTGAAGGGATTGACCCACTTTCCAGATAGACTAGTGCAACCTATCCTAGCACATCTATTGGTACTCTCAGCAAGACAAGACGTCAAGTTTGACTTTTTGGTCAAAATCTAGGGTTGACCTAGTCAAAGCAGCCATGAATTACTCTATGAACTCAGTAAAAAGATTATATGGGGATTCTAACTTTAGAGCATGGAAGACAACAATTGACCTCTTCCTTTCCAAGAACAAAGTGTTGGATATCGTGAAAGGAAAGATCATGGAACTAGAGTTTGAAGAAGGAAAAGAGAAGGAACTGCAGAACATTGGGGTTATGGAGAAGTTCAAAGACAGAGACATCAATTCCATAAGTATCATAGTGGAAAATATAAAAGACCACTTTATACCCTACATCTCCCATCTTGACTCATCTAATAAGATGTATGATTCCCTAACAAACCTCTTCTCAGTCAGAAACATTGGACAAGTAATGAGTCTGAAGAATGAGCTTCGTAACATGAAGATGAATGATGATGACAACATAAAATCATACTTTGTGAGGATATCTCAGTTAAGAGATAAACTAAAAGCTATTGAAGAGATCATCTTAGAGAAGGAACTGGTAAATATAGTACTCAATGGTATTCCCAAGACATGGGATGCATTTGCCTCAAGCATGAACACAAGGAAGGAGTATCCTAGATTTGAAGAATTTTGGAATTGTTGTGCACAAGAAGAAATAAGGATCAGTGAAAAAAACAAACCCCAAAAGAAATACGATGATCAATCCTTCACAGCAAGATTCAATAATTTCAGGAAAATATGGAAGTTTGGCACAAGGAAGAAGCCAAATCAAGAAAAAGATATGTCAGAAATACAATGCTTCAACTGTAAAAAATATGGACACTACAAGAATCATTGTCTTGAGATAAATTAAAGGAAGGAGACACACGAAGTATCAGTTTCTAAAGAAAAGGAATCTTCAAAGAAGACTAAGCAGGATGAAACAAGCTGCCTCTTCTAAGACAAGGTAACAATACTCTTCATAATTCCTGTACATACCATGTTTTTCTGTACATATCTTGCATATGTATTTCTTAGAAGATAACATGTTCAAATAGAAACTATACTTATGGAAGAACAATAAAATAAGGACTGCTATCACTATGACTATAAGACAAGCTACAAGATAAGACGAAATCAGAAAGAAACCTAGAAGAAGTAAAGATAGAAAGAAGTTAGCAATCAAGAGGAAATTGGAAAAGGATTTGTGACACTTTGCAGAAGGCAATAAGGACGTAGACGTAAGTGTGGACTCTCCTAGATGGAGGGAGCCGATTATATATTACCAAAATAAGAGCATGCATTCATACATGAGGCAAGGATTAGGAGGGAGCTAATCCTATGATCCATTGAAGATGATAAAGTATATATACATGGTAGAAGCCATGAAAAACAATGCATGTTCAGTTTGACTTTAGAAGAAGTCTTCTTCGGAAAAGAAGCCTCAAAAGTATCCCGGGTTGTCCATCCACATCCATGATCCTATGATGAAAGGAAGAAGGCAGAATCTTCAGGGCATGGAATCTATAGAAAACTCCATGAAATCAAAAGCGAAAGAAAAACATGAGGAAGAACATGAAGATTCCAAAAGAAAAGATAGAACAACCAGACATTGTATCGAGAATAACAAGACTATCAGCCTGGTGTGAACTCACTAAAATCATTCAAGCGGAGGAACTAAAAGTTGTGATGAAGAACAATGCATGGTAGATTTATGAATAAAAGGATTGCGAGATCCAGAACTAGAAGTTCTCCCAGATGGAGGGAGAAGACTATGATGATTGTTTGTTCTAAGTAAACCAGACATACCTCTACATGAGTCATTATATGGTTCACAATATACATGGGTTGGAGTTTGCATCAGATGAATGCAAAGACTATTATCCAGAATAATTGAACAAAGAGCGTATGAAGAGCAACCTTAAGGATTTGAGGTATACCAGAAAGAAACCCTTGTATGCAGATGAAAGAAGACAACTTGGTAGAGAACCTCCAATGCACAACAGAAGCATTGTGAAAACTTTCTATATTATATCAGAATGGTTATTCAGAACTCCAGAATGATGGATTGCCAATCCATGACAAAGATCTAATGATGAAAAAAGTAGTGCCACATGGATATGTTCTAGTTTGAGCCTTGCCACGATGTTATGAGCTAGAAAAAAAAGAAGGAAGAATGGCCTAGATAGGTGAATGGTCAAGGGTCAACAATCAGGGACAAGCATTCCCTAGGGAAGATTCATTCTCTCGAGGTTGTACTTTGTTTAGTGCGGGAGGAATGGCCCAGATAGGTGAATGGTCCAGGCTAAAAAATCAGGATAGTTATTCTTCCTTTCTTGAGAAGAATAGTCCAGATAGCTCATCATTGATGTTCTACCTTCTGAGGGCAGATGCTCTTCAATACCTCACATATGTGAGTGGAATGATGGCCTAGATGATTTAGTTTATATCATAACAATGTTTTCTGTGCAGGTTGATATTAGATGATTGTTATGGAGACTGTATGTCTCCAGACAATATATATATACTACTTTGGTGGATGTGTTCCACTGATTGTGACTATACGTCATTGATCAAGTATTTGTGTGCTACTTGGTGTGGTAGTGTACCACTGGATTTTAGTTATGTACTACTATGGATAGACACAGTTGTGTTCTATTAAATTACATTGTTCTGATTTTCCCTGAAGACTATCAGTAGTGTTGGAAATGATTGATCAATGGATAAAGATTTCCCAAACTAAAAATGGTTCAGGACATTTATTCTTCTAGGACATATGACCAGATTAGAAGAAGGGATATTGTGTCACTCTGTGGAGTGAGTGACTTATCCAGCAACATGTCTGATTACTGAAATGGAGTATAGTTTTTAGAGATGATGCAACTGATGACACTTATAGGGATGATGGTGCTCATGATCTAGTCATCAGATAGTCTATATGACTATGTTGATGCTACCAGGTGAATGGTATGTTTTTGCTCAACACCATTACCTTCAATACCTCCCTAGCTAGGAGGGAGTGTTGTTATTATGGTAGCTGCGAGAGGTATTTACCTCCACATGTAAACCTAACAAGAATAGAATATTCCAGGAAGCAATAAGAAACCATAATTAGTTGGATAATAACCCTATAAGACAAGTCGGCTCATGAGGATAATTTGTATTAGGTTATTAGCCTCCAAGAGAAGAAGTCGGCTAAAGGAAATATTATATACTAAGTAAATAGGCACCCAGAATAAGAAGTCGGCCCAGACAGTTTTTCAGATTGAGTGTAAATACAGGAGGCCAGTCTTCATTCTCAGAACTGTAGAAGTAGCACTTGTGCGCACTACAGTTGGTAAGTATTCATTCTCAGAACTGCAGAAGAAACACTTGTGCGCACTGCAGTTGGCTAGTTTGTGTGTAAGTTTGGAGGAGAGTTTTCGTTGCAATTGTTGCAACTAGAAAATTTTGGTTTTGGCTTGGACTATCTCTTGGTTATGGTTTGGACTCTATGATTAGCTCTTGCTTGGTGTGCTATCCTTGGAGAAATATGCACCACCCTTTGTTTGGCTATCTAGCCTAGGGTTTGATTCCAAAATTATTCTTTGTCAAGGTTAAGGTGCTCGCGGGTGGCTTCGACCTATTGTTGGGTGACAATAGTGATATTGTCTATGGTTAAATGAGCACATCCATCATATTCTAACAGGTTATGGGCCTGCACCTCCTTTATTTAGTATAACCACTGGAAGGGAGCATAGCCATAAGGATACTAAGCTTGTTGAAGAATTGTCTCTAGGTTTTTTAGCAGGAGCAGTTACTAAAGCACTGTCACTAGGGTTACTAAAGCATGGACTCCCCTAGATGGAGGGAGACAGTTATATATTACCAAAAGAAAAGCATCCATTCATACATGAATCAAGGATTAGGAGGGAGCTAATCCTATGATCCATTGAAGATGATGAAGTATATATCCATGGTAGAATCCATGAAAAATAGTACATGTTCAATTCGACTTTAGAAGAAATATTCTCTAGAAAAAGAAGCCTCAAAAGTATCCTTGGTTTTCCATCCACATCTATGATCCTATGATGAAAGGAAGAAGGAAGAATCTTCAGGGCATGGAATCTATATAAAACTCCATGAACTCAAAAGTGAAATAAAAACATGAGGAAGAACATGAAGATTCCAAAAGAAAAGACAGAACAACTAGTCATTGTATCGAGAATCCCAAGACTATCATCCTAGTATGAACTCACTAAAAGCATTCAAGCAGAGGAACTGAAAGTTTTGATGAAGAAAAGTGTATGCAAGACTTATGAATAAAATCATTGTGAGATCCAGAACTAGAATTTCTCCCGAATGGAGGGAGAAGACTATGATGATTGTTTATTCCAAGTAAACGAGACATACCTCTACATGAGTCATTATATCGTCCACAATATCCATGGGTTGGAGTTTACATCAGATGAATGCAAAGTCTATTCTTCGGAATAATTGAACAAAGAGCGTATGAAGAGAAACCTCAAGGATTTGAGGTATACCAGAAAGAAACCCTTGTATGCAGATGAAATAAGACAACTTGGTAGAGAACCTCCAATGCACAACAAAAGCATGGTGAAAAATTTCTATATTATATCAAAATGGTTATTCATAACTCCAGAATGATGGATTACCAATCCTTGAAAAAGATCTCATGATGAAAGAAGTAGTGCCACATGGATATGTTCCAGTTTGAGCCTTTCCACGATGTTATGAGCTAGTAGAAAAACAAAGGAGCTGAATTCAACTATGATATACTGTAATGATTAGAGCTATATGAATCCTTCATAGAAAACTAGTGTTCCAAAAAGACCGAAGTACATTGAGATCAAGAATTACATTCTCTGTGATGAATTCCAGAGAAGAGAAGGTGGTTCTCCAATATATATCTCCACAAATGAGAAGATAAGCAGACATTTTGGTAATGCCTCTATCCAAGATGAAAGAGTTTGCATACTCAAGATGGAGCTCATGGAGATGACCTCCTTATTGAAAAAGGAAGAGATGACTCCTAGGTTGGGACGAAGCACTGATGTGTTATTGACTTATGGACAATCATTTTTCAGTTCGAAAAATGGTCTACGATGAGAAGTTCCTTTCCAGTTCGGAAAGTGGTTTGATATTTCTGACGGATAGGAATTTTCCAGTTCAGAAAATGGTCCAGATCGAACGGTAATTTTTGTAATGAAAATGGTTCGATGGATTGTTGATGTACCATAGACATCGATTGCCCTTGTGGTTAACATTGGGAATGGTCTAGGACAATCTCTCTTCTTGACGGTCACTCTCAGTAGTGCTCAAGAAGATTGTTCTGCCTCGTCAGACAATCATTCTTTCGAAGCTCACACTTGTGATTAGTTTCGAAGAATGGTCTGTTTTGGAGGTTGGTGCAGGAAACTCATTCCCTAAGGAAGATTCATTCTCTCCAGGTTTCAATTTGTTTATTGCATTAGGAATGGCCTAGATAGGCAAATGGTCTAGTTTCAACAATCAGGGACATGAATTCCCTAGGGAAGATTCATTCTCTCTAGGTTGCACTTTGTTTAGTGTCGGAGGAATGGCCCAGATAGGTGAATGGTCCAGGCGCAGAAATTGGGAAAGTTATTCTTCCTTGATTGAGAAGAATAGTCCAAATCACTCATCATTGATGTGATACCTTCCGAGGGAAGATGCTCTTCCAGACCTCACAGATGTGAGTGGAAGAATGGCCCAGATGATTCAGTTTATATCATAACAATGTTTTCTGTGCAGGTTGATATCAGATGATTGTTATGGAGACTGTATGTCTCCAGACAATAGATATATACTACTGTGGTGGATGTGTTCTACTGATTGTGACTATACGTCATTGATCAAGTATCTGTGTGCTACTTGGTGTGGAAGTGTACCACTGGATTGTAGTTGTGTACTACTATGGATAGACACAGTTGTGTTCTATTAAATGACAATGTTCCAATTTTCCCTAAAGACTATCAGTAGTGTTGGAAATGGTTGATCAATGGACAGAGATTTCCTAGATGAAAAATGGTTCAGGACATTTATTCTTCTGGGACATATGACCAGATTAGAAGAAGGGCTCTTGTGTCACTCTGTGGAGTGAGTGACTTATCCAACATCATGTCTGATTACTCAGATTGAGTATGGTTTCGAGAGATGATGCAGCTGATGACACTGATAGTGATGATGGTGCTCATGATCTAGTCATGAGATAGTCTATACGACTATATTGATGTTATTGGGTGAATGGTATGTTTTTTCTCATGACCATTACCTTCAATACCTCCCTAGCTAGGAGGGAGTGTTGATATTATGGTAGCTATGGGAGGTATTTACCTCCACGTGTAAACCTAACGAGAAAAGAATATTCTGGGAAGCAAGAAGAAACCCTTATTAGTTGGCTAATAACCTTAGAAGACAAGTCGGATCAAGAGGATAACTTGTATTAGGTTATTAGCCTCCAAGAGAAGAAGTTGGCTAAAGGAAATATTATTTACTAAGTAAATAGGCACCTAGAATGAGAAGTCGGCCCAGGAAGTTTGCTAGATTTAGTATAAATATAGGAGGCCAGTCTTCATTCTCAGAATTGTAGAAGCAACACTTTTTCACACTCCAATTGGCCAGTTTGTGCGCAAGTTTGGAGGAGAGCTTTCGTTGTAGTTGCTGCAGCTAGCAGATTTCAGTTTTGGATTGGACTATCTCTTGGTTATGGTTTGGACTCTCTGATCAACACTTTCCTAGTGTGCTATCCTTGGTGAAAGATGCGCCACCCTTTGTTTGGATATCTAGCCTAGGGTTTGCTTCAGGAATGATTCTCTGACAAGGTTAAGGTGCTCGGGGATGGCTTCGGCCTATGGTTGGGTGAAAATAGTGATATTGTCTATGGTTAAATGAGCACATCCATCATATTCTAATAGGTTATGGGCCCACACCTCCTTCATTCATTCTAACAACTAGAAGGAAGAATAGCCATAAGTATACTAAGCTAGTTGAAGAAATGTCGCTAGGGTTTCTAGTAGGAGCATCTACTAAAGCACTGTCACCAGGGTTACTAGCAAGTGCAGTTGCAGAAACCCTAACCTTCTCGTTGAGGCACCTTAAGTGAATGGATTAGCCTAATTTCTAGATAGACTAGTGCACCCTATCCTAGCGCATCTGCTGGTACTCTTAGCAAGCCAAGACATCAAGTTTGAGTGAATGGTATGTTTTTTCTCATGACCATTACCTTCAATACCTCCCTAGCTAGGAGGGAGTGTTGATATTATGGTAGCTATGGGAGGTATTTACCTCCACATGTAAACCTAACGAGAAAATAATATTCTGGGAAGAAAGAAGAAACCCTTATTATTTGGCTAATAACCTTAGAAGACAAGTCAGATCAAGAGGATAACTTGTATTAGGTTATTAGCCTCCAAGAGAAGAAGTTGGCTAAAGGAAATATTATTTACTAAGTAAATAGGCACCTAGAATGAGAATTTGGCCCAGGAAAGTTTGCTATATTTAGTATAAATACAGGAGGCCAGTCTTCATTCTCAGAATTGTAGAATCAACACTTTTGCGCACTCCAGTTGGCCAGTTTGTGCGCAAGTTTGGAGGAGATCTTTCGTTGTAGTTGTTGCAGCTAGCAGATTTCGGTTTTGGATTGGACTATCTCTTGGTTATGGTTTGGACTCTCTGATCAACACTTTCCTAGTGTGCTATCCTTGGTGAAAGATGTGCCGCCCTTTGTTTGGATATCTAGCCTAGGGTTTTCTTCAGGAATGATTCTCTGACAAGGTTAAGGTGCTCGGGGATGGCTTCGGCCTATGGTTGGGTGAAAATAGTGATATTGTCTATGGTTAAATGAGCACATCCATCATATTCTAATAGGTTATGGGCCCACACCTCCTTCATTCATTCTAATAACTGGAAGGAAGCATAGCCATAAGTATACTAAGCTCGTTGAATAAATGTCGCTAGGGTTTCTAGTAGGAGCAGTTACTAAAGCACTGTCACCAGGGTTACTAGCAAGTGCAGTTGCAAAAACCCTAACCTTCTCGTTGAGGCACCTTAAGTGAATGGATTAGCCTAATTTCTAGATAGACTAGTGCACCCTATCCTAGTGCATCTGCTGGTACTCTTAGCAAGCCAAGACATCAAGTTTGAGTGAATGGTATTTTTTTTCTCATGACCATTACCTTCAATACCTCCCTAGCTAGGAGGGAGTGTTGATATTATGGTAGCTATGGGAGGGATTTACCTCCATGTGTAAACCTAACGAGAAAAGAATATTCTGGGAAGCAAGAAGAAACCCTTATTAGTTGGCTAATAACCTTAGAAGACAAGTCGGATCAAGAGGATAACTTGTATTAGGTTATTAGCCTCCAAGAGAAGAAGTTGGCTAAACGAAATATTATTTACTAAGTAAATAGGCACCTAGAATGAGAAGTCATCCCAGGAAGTTTGCTAGATTTAGTATAAATATAGGAGGCCAGTCTTCATTCTCAGAATTGTAGAAGCAACACTTTTGCGCACTCCAGTTGGCCAGTTTGTGCGCAAGTTTGGAGGAGAGCCTTCGTTGTAGTTGTTGTAGCTAGCAGATTTCAGTTTTGGATTGGACTATCTCTTGGTTATGGTTTGGACTCTCTGATCAACACTTTCCTAGTGTGCTATCCTTGGAGAAAGATGCGCCGCCCTTTGTTTGGATATCTAGCCTAGGGTTTGCTTCAGGAATGATTCTCTGACAAGGTTAAGGTGCTTGGGGATGGCTTCGGCCTATGGTTGGGTGAAAATAGTGATATTGTCTATGGTTAAATGAGCACATCCATCATATTCTAATAGGTTATGGGCCCACACCTCCTTCATTCATTCTAACAACTGGAAGGAAGCATAGCCATAAGTATACTAAGCTCGTTGAAGAAATGTCGCTAGGGTTTCTAGTAGGAGCAGTTACTAAAGCACTGTCACCAGGGTTACTAGCAAGTGCAGTTGCAGAAACCCTAACCTTCTTGTTGAGGCACCTTAAGTGAATGGATTAGCCTAATTTCTAGATAGACTAGTGCACCCTATCCTAGCGCATATGTTGGTACTCTTAGCAAGCCAAGACGTCAAAATCTAGGGTTGACCAAGTCAAAGCATCCATCACTTACTCTATGAAGTCAGAAAACAAGTTAGATGGGGATTCTAAATTCAGAGAATGTAAGACAAGGATTGACCTCTTCCTTGCTAAGAATAAAGTGCTAGATATCGTGAAAGGAAAGATCGTGGAACCAGAGTTTGAAGAAGGAAAAGAGAAGGAACTATAGAATGTTGCAGTTATGGAGAAGTTCAAAGATAGTGACATCAATTCCATGAGTATCATAGTGGACTCTATAAGAGACCACTTGATACTCTACATCTCCCATCTTGACTCATCTAAGAATATGTATGATGCCCTAACAAACCTCTTCTCAATCGGAAACATTTGACAAGTAATGATCCTGAAGAATGAGCTCCGTGACATGAAGATGAATGTTGATAACAACATACTTTGTGAGAATATCTCAGTTAAGAGATCAACTACAAGCTATTGAAGAGATTATCTCAGAGAAGAAACTGGTAAATATAGTACTCAATGGTCTTCCCAACACATGGGATGCATTTGCATGGACTCTCCTAGATGGAGGGAGCCGATTATATATTACCAAAAGAAGAGCATGCATTCATACATGAATCAAGGATTAGGAGGGAGCTAATCCTATGATCCATTGAAGATGATGAAGTATATATCCATGGTAGCAACTATGAATAAAAGTACATGTTCAGTTTGACTTTAGAAGAAGTCTTCTTCAGAAAAAGAAGCCTCAAAAGTATCCCTGGTTGTCCATCCACATCCATGATCCTATGATGAAAGGAAGAAGGAGGAATCTTTAGGGCATGGAATCTATAGAAAACTCCATGAACTCAAAAGAAAAAGAAAAACATGAAGATTCCAAAAGCAAAGACAAAACAACCAGTCATTGAATCGAGAATCAAAAGACTATCAGCCTTATATGAACTCAATAAAATAATTCAAGTAGAGGAACTAAAATTTGTGATGAAGAGAAATGTATGGAAGACTTATGAATAAAAGCATTGTGAGTTCCAGAACTGGAAGTTCTTCTAGATGGAGGGAGAAGACTATGATGATTGTTTGTTCCAAGTAAACCAGACATACCTCTACATGAGTCATTATATCGTTTGCAATATCCATGGGTTGGAGTTTACATCAGATGAATGCAAAGATTATTCTCTAGAATAATTGAACAAAGAGCGTATGAAGAGAAACCTCAAGGATTTGAGGTATACCAGAAAGAAACCCTTGTATGTAGATGAAAGAAGACAACTTCGTAAAGAACCTTCAATGCATAGCAGAAGCATGATAAAAACTTTCTATATTATATCAGAATGGTTATTTAGAACTCCAAAATGATGGATTGCCAATCCATGACAAAGATCTCATGATAACAGTGGTAGTGCCACATGGATATGTTCCAATTTGAGCCTTGCCACGATGTTATGAGCTAGAAAAAAAAAGGAGATGAATTCAACTATGATATACTGTAATGGTAAGAGCTATATGAAGCCTTCAGAGAAAACAAGTGTTCCAAAAAGACCGAATTACATTGATATCAAGCATTACATTCTCCATGATGAAGTCCAAAGAAGAGAAAGTGGTTCTCCAATATATATCTCCACAGATGAGAAGATAAGATAACATTTTGGTAAAGCCTCTGTTCAAGATGAAAAAGATGAAAACGTTTGCCTCAGTTCGAAAAATGGTCTAGGATGAGTAGTCCCTTTCCAGTTCGAAAAGTGGTTTGATATTTCTGACGGACAAGAATTTTCCAGTTCGGAAAATGGTCCAGATCGAACATTCATTTTCGTAATGAAAATGGTTCGATGGATTGTTGATGTACCATAGACAGTGATTCCCCTTGTGGTTAACATTGGGAATGGTCTAGGACAGTCTCTCTTCTTGACGGTCACTCTCGGTAGTGCTCAAGAAGACTATTCCTCCTTGTCGAACAATCATTCTTTCAAATCTCACAGTTATAAGCAGTTTCAAAGAATGGTTTGTTTTGGAGTTTGGTATAGGACAGTCATTTCCTTAGGAAATGGTTCGGACAGTCATTCCCTAGGGAAGATTCATTCTCTCTAGGTTTCACTTTGTTTAGTGCCAGAGGAATGGCCCAGATAGGTGAATGGTCTAGGTTCAACAATCAAGGACATGCATTCCCTAGGGCAGATTCATTCTCTCCAGGTTGCACTTTGTTTAGTGTCGGAGGAATGGCCCAGATAGGTGAATGGTCCAGGCTCAGAAATCGGGAAAATTATTCTTCCTTGCTTGAGAAGAATAGTCCAGATAGCTCATCATTGATGTTCTACCTTCTAAGGGAAGATTCTCTTCCACACCTCACAGATGTGAGTGGAAGAATGGCCTAGATGATTCATTTCATATCATAACAATGTTTTCTGTGCAGGTTGATATCAGATGATTTTTATGGAGACTGTATGTCTCTAGACAGTAGATATATACTACTGTGGTGGATGTGTTCCATTGATTGTGACTATACGTCATTGATCAAGTATCTGTGTGCTACCTGGTGTGGAAGTGGACCACTGGATTGTAGTTGTGTACTACTATGGATAGACACAATTGTGTTCTATTAAATGACATTGTTTCGATTTTCCCTGAAGACTATCAATAGTGTTGGAAATGGTTGATCAATGGACAGAGATTTCCTAGACGGAAAATGGTTCAAGACATTTATTCTTCTAGGTCATATGACTGGATTAGAACAAGGGATCTTGTGTCACTCTATGGAGTGAATGACTTATCCATCATCATGTTTGATTACTCAGATGGAGTATGGTTTCGAGAGATGATGCAACTGATGACACTGGTAGTCATGATGGTGCTCATGATCTAGTCATGAGATATTATATACGACTATGTTGATGCTATTGGGTGAATGGTATGTTTGTGCTCATGACCATTACCTTCAATACCTCCCTAGCTAGGAGGGAGTGTTGATATTATGGTAGTTGTGGGAGGTATTTACCTCCACGTGTAAACTTGACAAGAATAGAATATTTCGGGAAGTAAGAAGAAACCCTAATTAGTTTGCTAATAACCCTAGAAGACAAGTCGACTCAAGAGGATAGCTTGTATTAGGTTATTAGCCTCCAAGAGAAGAAGTTGGCTAAAGGAAATATTATATACTAAGTAAATAGGCACCCAAAATTAGAATTCGGCCCAGGTCGTTTGTCAGATTTAGTATAAATACAAAAGGCTAGTCTCCATTCTCAGAACTGCAGAAGAATCACTTGTGCTCATTGCAGTTGGCCAATTTTTGCGCAAGTTTGGAGGAGAGTTGTCATTACAGCTGCTACAACTAAAAGATTTCAGTTTTGTCTTGGACTATCTCTTAGTTATGGTTTGGACTCTCTGATCAGATCTTGCTTGGTGCACTATCCTTGGAGAAAGATGCACCACTCTTTTTTTGGCTATCTAGCCTAGGGTTTTCTTCCATAATGATTCTCTTTGAAGGTTAAGGTGCTCGAGGGTGGCTTTGGCCTATGGTTGGGTGAAAATAATGATATTTTATATGGTTAAATGAGCACATCCATCATATTATAACAAGTTATGGGCCCACACCTCCTTCATTCAGTCTAACCACTGGAAGGGAGCATAGCCATAATGATACTAAGATCATTGAAGAACTGTCACTAGGGTTTCTAGCAGGAGCAGTTACTAAAGCACTACCTCTAGGGTTAGTAGCAGGTGCAGTTGTATAAACCCTAACCCTCTCATTGAGGCACCTTAAGTGAAGGGATTGACCTAATTTCCATATAGACTAGTGTTCCCTAGCCTAGCACATCTCCTGGTACTCTCAGCAAGCCAAGACGTAAAATTTGAGTTTTTGATCAAAATCTAGGGTTGACCAAGTCAAAGAAGCCATGAATTACTCTATCAAGTCAGAAAACAAGTTATATGGGGCTTCTAACTTCACATAATGGAAGACAAGGATTGACCTCTTCCTTGCCAAGAATAAAGTGTTGGATATCGTGAAAGGAAAGATCGTGGAACCAGAGTTTGAAGAAGGAAAAGAAAAGGAACTGCAGAACATTGTAGTTATGGAGAAGTTCAAAGACAATGACATAAATTCCATGAGTATCATAGTGGACTCTATAAAATACCACTTGATACCCTACATATCCCATCTTGACTCATCTAAGAAGATGTATGATGCCCTAACAAACCTCTTCTCAGTCATAAACATTGGACAAGTAATGAGTCTGAAGAATGAGCTCTGTGACATGAAGATGAATGATGATGAAAGCACAACATCATAATTTGTGAGGATCTCTTACTTAATATATCAACTACAAGATATTGAAGAGATCATCTCAGAGAAGGAACTGGTAAATATAGTACTCAATGGTCTTCCCAAGACGTGGGATGCATTTTCCGCAAGCATGAACACAAGTAAGGAGTATCGTACATTTGAAGAACTTTGGACTTTTTGTCCACAATAAGAATCAAGGATCAGTGCAAAAGAGAAACCCCAAAATAAATACGATGATCAAGCCTTCATAACAAGTTTCAATAATTTCAGGAACAAAAGGAAGTTTGGCTCAAGGAAGAAGCCAAATCAAGAAAAAGATATGTCAGAAATACAATGCTTCAACTGTCGAAAATATGGACACTACAAGAATCATTGTCCCGAGATAAAGAAAAGGAAGGAGACACACAAAGCATTAGTTTCCGAAGAAAAGGAATCTTCAAAGAAAACTAAGCAAGATGAAACAAACTTCTTCTTCTAAGACAAGGTAACAATACTCTTCATAATTCCTGTACATACCATATTTTTCTTTACATATCTTGCATATCTATTTCTTAGAAGATAACATGTTCAAAGAGAAACTATACTTATGGAAGAAAAAAAATATAAGGATTGTTATCTCTATGACTATAAGACAAGCTGCAAGATAAGTTGAAATCAGAAAGAAACCTAGAAGAAGTAAAGACAGAAAGAAGTCAACAATCAAGAGGAAATTGGAAAAGGATTTGTGAGACTTTGTAGAAGGAAATAAGGATGCAGACAGAAGCGTGGAATATCCTAGATGGATGGAGCCGATTATATATTACCAAAAGAAGAGCATGCATTCATACATGAAGAAAATATTAGGAGGGAGCTAATCCCATGATCCATTGAATATGATGAAGTATATATCAATGGTAGCAGCCATGAATAATATTAAAGGTTCAGTTTGAATTTAGAAGAATTATTCTCCGGAAAAAGAAGCCTCAAAAGTATCCCTGGTTTTCCATCCACATCCATCATCCTATGATGAAAGGAAGAAGGTGTAATCTTTAGGGCATGGAATCTATAAAAAAATCCATGAACTCAAAAGAGAAAGAAAAACATGAGGAAGAACATGAAGATTCCAAAGGAAAAGACAGCGCAACCAGTCATTGTATCGAGAATCACAAGACTATCATCCTGATATGAACTCACTAAAAGCATTCAAGCAGAGGAATTGAAAGTTGTGATGAAGAACATTGTATAGAAGACTTATGAATAAAATCATTGCGAGATCCAGAACTTGAAGTTCTCCCAGATGGAGGGAGAAGACTATGATGATTGTTTGTTCCAAGTAAACCAGACATACCTCTACATGAGTCAATATATCATCCACAATATCCATGGGTTGGAGTTTACATCAGATGAATGCAAAGACTATTCTCCAGAATAATTGAACAAAGAGTGTATGAAGAGAAACCTCAAGGATTTGAGTTATACCAGAAAGAAACCCTTGTATACATATGAAAGAAGAGAACTTGGTAGAGAACCTCCAATGCACAACAGAAGTGTGGTGAAAAATTTCTATATTATATCAGAATGGTTATTCAGAACTCCATAATGATGGATTTCCAATCCATGACAAATATCTCGTGATGAAAAAAGTAGTGCGACATGGATATGTTCCATTTTGACCCTTGCCACGATGTTATGAACTATACGAAAAACAAAGGAGCTGAATTAAACTATGATATATTGTAATGATAAGAGCTATATGAAGCCTTCAGAGAAAACCAGTGTTCTAGATTTTATAACTTTATAATCTATAGGATCAACTGGTGATTGAAATTTTATCTCTTTACTATTTTTGGTTGGAAAATAATTTTTCATTCTGTAAATAATTTGAGAAAAGAAAGAAAAAGAAAAAGAAAGAAAAGAAAGAAAAATAAAAGAAAGAAAAGAAAAAGAAAAAGAAAGAAAAGAAAAGAAAAGAAAAGAAAATGAGAAAATGAGAAAAGAATAAAAGAGGGCATAAAAGAAATTGAATAAATCCCCATGCAATAAAAATGACTTGATCCATACAGTTTAAGCATGGCCAAGTCCTTTTAAATTGATGTTGATAGGATTAGTGAATAATCTTGGCTAAACTGTTTAATCTTAGCCAAGTAGATAGGTTAGCTAGTGAATAAATTTGACCGAACTGCCTAACCTTGGTCAAATAACCCTAGGGTAGAGTAATTTCTTAGTCCAATAGTTTAATCTGAGCTAAATGTCATAGGTGAGTAGGTTAGAACTTAGGTTAGAGAATAGGTTAGTAGACTTGATTTCAGTAAAACATGCATGATGATCGATGTAGATTCATATCCTTGATGTTTGAAAGTATGTCGCCTAACCCCCATGGTGACAAAAAGAAGAGAAAGCTGAGCAAACCCCAAAAAAACAAAATCCTAAGTCTCCACTGCATATATGATTTCGCGTTGTGGAATAAAAAGTGTGCATAGATCTACGGCTGAGGCTCTGGCGCCTAGATCTACGATCGAGAAGCAATTCCGGTCCCCTCGCGTCGTTCTNTGATCTACGGTCCAGTGGATGGCACACATATGAATGACTCACAAGGTTTTCCAGACCCCCTTGACCATTATACCTTTAACGGTGGGGGGGGGGGATCTGGAATGATGGTTAATGAGAGCACACCGATCTTCAGTTCAACTAACAATGCACAAATGAATGGTTCACAAAGATTTACAGATCCCCCACACTGTTCTGCCTTTAATGGTTGGGGGGGGGGGTCCGGAATTAAGTTGGTTTTCCTGGAAGGTCCTACCCTAACCTGGCATGAATCTATTGCATCAGACCTCCCCCAATCCAAAACCGCTTACCACAAACCACTTACCATTTACCTCTTTTCTGACATGCCACCCCCTTGTGACGTCATCTTCCATTACCTCCCTCTACAGGTCTTGTCTCATAAATCTGTCAGTTCATCACCCCTGTTAGCCCGTCGCAAGTTCCTTCACCATTACTTTTCTCCAATCAATGCCCCCTACATCACCCGTCCTTCACCTGCCATCTCACACTCCAAATGATCCGTTGGCCATTTATTATAGGATAACATATCCATTAGCCTGTTGATTTGTCCCCCGTGCCCAACAGATACTCGTTTACTCAAAACTAGCCCTGCTCTTTCATTCGCACACTTCTCATCTTACCCGCACACCAGAAAGTTTTCCTTTCCCCTCTCCGATTCATTCTTCAACCCAACCATAGCCATTACCACTAACGTTTTTGTTTACATTGCAGGTACTCTTCACAGTGATGGCGCCAAAGTCCAAGAAAGAAGAAGCCGAGGAAAATCCTTTCCTCCCACCTCTTGTCGACCTCGACAGGATCCCATTGGTCGACAAAGATTATTTAATCTCAGAGACAAGGTGCGAATTTGATTTCACAGAGTTGCAATCATGGTTTAAAGATACCTTCATAGATCAGAGCGATGAAATCGGGCTCTGGGAGTCTAATCTTCCCCTGTATCTTTTTCCCCAAGTCCATCATTTCCCTGAACTCTCCCTCAAGTGACAGGCTCATTACCTCCCCAACCAAATATCCATAGTTTGCTCATCTAGAGAAAATTTTTTCTTCATCACACCAGAGGCCATTGATCATATGATGTAGATACCTACAACCAAATCCACCTCCCCTTTTAACCTTGAAATCCTAACAGAGTTGTACCAGAACCTGTCATTTCCTCAAAGAGCCCAGATTTTCGAGCTTCTCCTCCCACAAGCCGCTCAGCTTCCCAAGAAAAAACCCCCGTATCATTCTTCCTTGTTCTCAGAAAAGGGAAAGCAATTTATTTCATCGCTTTGTTGCATGCTTGGTTACTTTTCAGACGAATGGGGGGATGAACCTATATTGGGTTTCCTATCCATTTTCTCTATTGAGGAAAAGGCCACCATCCATTTTGACTACAACACATTCTTGGCAGAGAACATCCACGATCAATTTTCAAAATTCACCATAGAGGGCAGTTTCCAGTATTCCTCAATACTAGCTAACATGTTCACCTTTTCTCAAGAAGAAAGGTTTTATTTCTTGATGAAGAAGATGGACAAGGATGGGAAACCACATGTGGTAACATCTTGGAATTCGCTACTCAGAAGGAACTCCACAGAATTCAACTTCAAACAGTTCATAGATCAGTTTTATCATCCAGTTGTGAACATGCTCAGTGGCAGGCTAGAGCCAAGGATAAACGAAGAGATCCAGAGAATTTTACACCTCTCGGACCTCGCAAAGACGGGAGATTGGTACCTGTACCAAAATCACACAGAGGTCAGAACATATGGTTGTGAGTTAGCTCCATACAAATTTCCCAAGTATTTACCGGCGAGGATATTTTCCCTGGAGTATATAAGAAAAATGATAAATTCCGATGACATACACTTTGTGTCACTGAAGAAGAAGCAACAGATGAAGATTAAGGGGAATATTGGGTCTTTCGTCTACAATAGTTGAGCTTTCGAGGAAGAGGCTGAGAAGATCTTGAAAGAAATGAAGTTTGACACAAGTTTCCTATGGCACTACGATCCATGTGGGATCATCACGGAGATGAGACTGAAGAACAAGAATATCTCGTATATTCATACACCCAAGCCCGAGATAGAAAGTTTCGTAAATCAAATGGAGTGGGAGATGAACACTCTGGAAGAGGTAGAACAACAGGATCCTTCAGTTACTATCTTGTAAACACCCACACCACAGGTACCAAAGGAGAAAAGGCCCAGAAAGGACACTTCCCCTTCAGTCATAGAAGTCTCGACTGAGGATTTCCAGATACACACCAAAAGGAAAAAAGTCAGTCACACGACTGACACAACTGGTGAAAAGGAAACCCGTTCTACTACAGTTATGAAAGGTGATCATTCACCTCTTATCACAAGAAACCAATAGATAATGTCTAACTTTTCATCCAAGAAGACGACTGATACTTCACTAGTCGACCAACCAAATAAAGGAGGTGCAAAATTGAGTATTTTTGAGAAATACGATATGATCAAGAAGAAGAATCAGATGTTGTCCAGTAGCACCTCTGCTCAATTTTGGAAGAAAACGTCCATGGCACATCACAGACTGTTGTCTTCTTTTGATACAGATAAAGGCAAGATGCACATGGCCTTTTTGCAGGCACAAGTGCCCGACCCTAAGGCCATCACTGATTACAAGAGAGCAACATTTGAATTCAACACCCGAGATGTGCACCCAGCCAACTAGATGGATCTTCAAAGGAAAATTGGAGAGATGGTTTTCTCTAATTTGGAAAATTCTTCCACTACTGCTACTAAATTATAGGTTTCTTTAAGAAATGTTCAGACACAATTAAAGTTAGAGAAGATATCATCCTTTGCAAAGGAAAACATAATTAAAACCTTGGAAGAAGTGGTCCTCAATATTGGGTATGACCCCTCAAATGTGAAAGAAGTTGAAGAGATGCTCAAAAAGAAGAATGTCGATATAGAATATCTGAGGAAACAACTGAAACTGTCACCCACGGAATATGCACAGGAAAAGGAAATAGCTGAGACAGAAGGTGAGAAGGATGAGATTCTCAAGTTGATCATGGAGCAGAATGCACAGTTAAGAGAGATGGAAGCTGAGCTAGAGAAATTGGTGAAGGAAAAAGAACAATCAATGCCTATGGAATTCATTCCATTAAGTGAAATTCCACTCACATTAGTCAGCACAGTGAGTGTAGCAACAACCACCATGGTCGAAATTCCTTCAACCACCCCACTGACAGCTCTGGAAAAGACAGTGGAACTAGAAAAATCCACGGAGGAGATGAACTTACAAGAAACAGAAATCAACAGGCTGAAAAAAGAAGTTGAGAGCCTTCAGGAGCTCAAGCCTTCTTACCAAACAAGCTACTCCATGGAGAAGCAAACATCAAATAAGATCAAACATGAATTGCAGCAGATTCAAAAGAAAACAGTGGTGGGAAAGACACTTGCTGAGGCCAAAGAGAATATTTGGATGGATATCTCCAAATCCATAAATTAAATATGGCCCATGGTGTGAATCATGTTTGAGAAAAATGAACTGGTGCAGAGGAGCAGGTAGGCTATCGACAAAATAAAAGGATAGATGGGAGAAATGCCCACAAAGGCCACTGAGACCATTAGGTTCCTGAATTCCAAGACTAGGGAAGAGTTAGAAGACCTAAAGATCGAAGACCGAACTGAAACTATCCTCGAAGTAAAAAGGGTGTTGACCAAAAAAGGACCGATGCTACAGTTGGAGGAGAAATTTTAGAACATGGGCGTCGATGTTCAAATATTCTTTAGCAAGGTCGAGGAACTGCAGAAGAAAGGTCTCCCCAGTTTAATGGTCCTAAATGATAAGTTGACGACCCTTCCTGATTACAAACAGAATCTGGCCTCAGTGACCAAGGACAGTTCCAAGTTTTTGAGAATACAGGGCAATATAACCGGAAAATCATTCTTAGAGACTTTGTAGCTAGACCTCAGCATACAGCACGGGATTCTATATATTTTCATCGTCAAACCAACTTTTTCCAAGTACACAAAAATGGACGAAATATACCGAAGACTACTCAAGGTCACCATTCCCAGTCAGCTAATATGGGAAGAGCTATGCAATTTGCTCTAGTAAGAGATGAGGTGTGCAAGTCGAGTTAGAAATTAGGTCCGACAAAGTCATTTGGATGACTCACCAATGACCTTCCCCAGAATCAACATTAATAATTCAACACATGATCAACAGTTCCTGAATTTTTGTATCTGTTAGTTAGTTAGTTAGATTTAGAATCTGCCATGTCATGATCATTAATGACAGGGTCGTTTGTAATTTTGATTATAAATATTTCAGACTTTGAAGTTTCGAGGGTTGATCTTTATGCCCTGTAAGCTATAAACACTGTAACTTGTTATCAAGAGATCTTCCAATAATACAAAGGGACGTTTCACATGATTGTTGCGTGTTATTTATTGGTGATGTTTCCTCTTCTGTGTTGAATGTTTATCTCTCTTAGTTATCATATTGTATTCTAATCTAATCTTTTAGAAGTAGCGAATGTTGCAGGATTTATCTTTGTATACCTTGTTTCCGACTTCTAAAGATGTTGACGTTTATCTTCTGATGTTATAGTAAAGGAATTCTTAATTGCTTCTTTACTTTAATTGATAACCTCATATTTTCTGCTACCCATCACTTTATTTCTAAAGAATCCAATAAATGCATTACCTTTCCCTATGAAAAAGATCTTTTGGATTTCTGTTTGGATCTCGATCTTTATAAAATAGACCCCATAGCCCAATGGATGCGTGAACACTATTTCAACGAATTTACTAAAAAAAAAACAAACAACCCAATCTTATTCTATTTAACTAGCCTAATATTTGAAAATCAAAACATAGCTAAATCAAATAGAGAGATCCCTCTCTGAAACTGGAAGGGCTAGATCTCGGTTTTGAAGTGGTTGGATAAAGCTACCTCTGATAGATTTCTTCTAACCTGACAACCTCTGGGAATTTAGAGAGTGATAACATAGTGGCGACTCCACTGGGGAACTGAACAAAATTTCAATCCTGCAACTTCTTTTCCCTAGAAGAAAACTTTATTTCTGAACTAATCACAAATCTAAGAAAGAGATAATGTTCAGAGGTTGTTAAAGTTTGTACATATTAATATTGGGTTCATAAAGATAAAAAATATATAAAAAAATTAAATTTTGGCTCCGAAAAGAGCTTATACTCAATCTCACCCAGATCCAGAACCCGCAATAGCAATCGATAATCCAGAACAACTTCTCAGAAAGAAATCCATTGCTGAAGGTTCTAGGAGTCACAACCCCCTTCACAGGTCCCCTTCTCTTTCAGAGAAACTTGTCTCCCTCTAGGATCTCGAGTTTGACACCACTTTTGAACAAAGCCTGTTTAGAACAAAATCTGATAGCTTTGTGAATGAAACTGTTTTAGATCAAACGATCCTGCAACCACGGACCCCTGAAATACTGTCTCCCAGGGTTGACCCTAATCAAAGGTTCCTTGAGGAATTTGACAAGCTAGAAAATTTGGTATCAAACCTTGACCGAGCCTTATACCAATCTCATTTCTAGTAGTCGGTAGAACTTTCTGCCATTACTATTGCCGCAGCTTCTGTAAAACCTCAACCAACTCACTCTGTGTCATCTAGCCCTTCATCCTCCACAAATTTTGTCACTTCCCCACCCATCACACAGGTTGTTGTTCAGCTTCCTCCACTCATCATGGTAGCCAGATATGCTCCCTTGGTATTGGACGCTCATTTACATGCCATGCCCTAGGATTATCAAACAAGTCTCCCACAGTTTGATGGTATTGGGACTTTGAATGCACATCAACACGTTGACAAAATGAATGCCTATTTTGATTTGCAGGAAGTAGATGAAGCCTATGTTCAAATGAGACTCTTCGCACAGAGCCTGACTGAAGATGTTAAGAAATGGTACAAATCCTTACGTCCTGCTTCTATGGTTGACCCTACTGCTTTCCAAAGGAGTTTTTTGGACCGATGGGAGGTAAATAAAAATCCTCTCCAGATCTTGTCAGAATACAAAAACATTAGAAGGAATCAAGGAGAGATAGTGCATGACTACTGCACTCACTTCAACAATCTGTACAATGCAATTCTAGCCAATATCAAACCCGCACAAGGTTTGGCATTGATAAAATTCCCTGACAGTTTTGATGTTGACATGTCATATCAGTTAAGGGAAATAAATTCTACCACTCTCGAGGACATGAAGAAAAGTGCGGTAAGTGTAGAATCCAACTTGTTAACTAGAACAGTATGGCAGAGGACAGAAAGGAGAGTCATAATTAAAGAGGAACCTACCACTTCCTCTTCAGAAGCCAAAATAGACTCCTTAACCAGAGCAATGGAAAGGATGATGGAGAGGCTTAATATTGCTGAAAGAAATCCTCCCAGAGAGAACTAAGCCGCTCCTCAGATTCTAAATCTAAACTTTAGAAGAAATCCCACCCAAATCAGGCAGAGAGATCCTAGGGATAAAAGAGAACAGAGGGGTCATGATGAGTAGATCAGACCACCCCTACAGGAAAATTAGGATGATGAAGGTGAGGATATAATCGAATAATTGGATGACACACATATAAACCTCATGGGTGTCCACGACGATGAATCCATTTTCCTCACGTAGGAAGAGAAAGAGATTTTTCTTCTGTCGCAAATAGAGGTGAATGAGGAAGCAGAAGAGACTGAACAACAAACATTTGAAAATTCCATAATGGAGGTACACAAGAAATACAATCTAAGAAGCAAAAAGATGAATGAGAATATTCCAAAGAAGGCAATTGAAATGAAGAAAATAGTCAAGACCAAGAAGACTTCAGAGAGTCCTACCAAGAAAGTGCCTGAGAGGAGCAATGTTGAGACTCCTGCAAAAAGAAACCCCACCATTTTGCAAAGATCAGTCCAGACTGAGGTTTCATCAGCTAGTCAACCAAGTACTTCCGTTCAGAATATTGTGGTAGACAAATCAGAAATGCAGAGCCTAAGAAAAACTTCCACCACTTCCAGCCTTGAAGGGGAGTTAGCCAAATTAAAGATTCCTATTCCCCTCTCCGAGCTAATGAGTAAAAATGCCTACAGGTCGCAAGTAATTAAAGCATTGAGAATCAATCCAGAGATAGGCATGAAGGCCTTGACTATTGGATCAGAAAATCATTCGGATATAGTAAATATTACTGATGATCAGCCCGAGCTTTTGTTTGGCCCTGAAGTTGATGGACAAGTGGATACTGGTACCGTTTCTCCCTTTTACATCAGCCTGAATATCCACGACTTGATTTTTCACAATGCTATGTTAGATTCATGTGCCTCTCACAAGCTGATGCCCAAAGGAGTGATCGAGAATTTGGGACTTGAAGTTACCATACCCTACAAGGATTTTCATTCTTTTGACTCCAGCAAGGTCATATGCATTGGATTGATAAAAGATTTATGTATCACCCTTGTTCAAAATCCAACAAAAGGTATGGTTATGGATGTTGTGGTTGCAGAGATTCCCCCGAAATATGGTATGTTTCTATCCGGATCTTGTGGGGGAAAGTTGAAAGGCACATTGTAGTTAGATATGTCTTATGCCACAGTGCCGGTTTTTGGACAATAGAGAATATTATACAGGGAGACGCTGATGAAATACATGGTCAACAATCAAGAAAAGCCACACAACTACCCACTATACTCTGCACATTCCGATATGGATTCTTTCATTCTGTATAATGACGGTGATCTGCAAGAACAAATTGTTCAGTTGGGAGATAATACACCTTATCTGAAAGAAGGCGAAGAAATCACTGAGGTAAAAAGGAATGAAATTGTAATTAGTGAAGAACTACCAACAGATTTCTTGAGCATGGACTTCTATGGAGCTGTGAGAAAGGAGGGATCTGGGGATGGATTTTGGTTGCACAACAACAAATCAATGTATTCAGAGAGTCATTCCTACAAATTGAATTTTCAGTGCACTAACAATATAGTCGAGTACAAAGCTTTGATTCTCAGCCTGAAACTACTCAAGAAGGTTGTTGCCAAACAAATCATGGTAAGAGGTGATTATGAACTGATTATCAAATAGATTAAAGGTGAGTATGCAACAAAACATCCCCGACTTAGAGCTTACAGGAATGTTGTTTTGGATGCCCTTCAATGTTTCATAGAAATTGATTTGCAGGTGATGCCTAGGGGACATAAAATTTTAGCAGATGGGCTGGCTACATCGGCAGCCACATGCAAGATACCTTTCTATTCCACTAGATTGTACATAGTAGAGGTGAAGTGCAGACCGACTGTCCCGGACAACATCAAATATTGAAAGGTATTTGGAAGTGATGATCAAATTGAAGATTTTTTTCAATGTAAAAATGACTTCGAATGTACAAACACAAATTTAGAAAATGATGATGAATATGTAAATAAATATGTTTTTGAGAACGATAGTGTAAATAAAGTAGATTCAGATGAATTAATTGAAAATGAAGCAAATTATGATATTCTGCAATTAAAAAATAATGTGTTACCTAGAGGCTTAGTTTCGTTAGAAGACCAGTTTGATTTTAACGATGTGGCAAAAAAACCCAAAATTGAAGCCAGTGGAAAGGAGGTCAAAGAATGCAACATAGGAACAGAAGATAAGCCCAAAATGGTAAAACTGTCCAAATATTTCCCCCCCGAGCAGAAGCTCAGATACAACATAGAATCCTTTTCTGTTTAAAGGAAGGTAAATTGTTGGGACACATAATCTCTAAGGATGGAATTAAGATAGATCCCAACATAATAGAAGCCATTTAGAAACTGGAACATCCTAGGAACATCAAGGAGTTACAATCTTTCATTGGAAAAATAAACTTCCTGAGAAGATTTATGCTCAACCTAACTGAGCTTCTCAGGAATATTACAAACATGTTGAAAAAGGACACAAAAATAAAATGGAATACTAAATCTAAGAAATCTTTTGAGCAGGTTAAGCACGCACTCACACAGGCTCCAGTTTTGATCAGCCCTGACTTCACTCAAGATTTTTACCTTTTCTCTTTCGCCTCTGAACATACCATTGTTGCAGTATTACTACAGAAAAACAATGAAGGGTATGAACAACCCATAGCCTTTTTCAGAAAATCCTTAAGAGATGTTGCTTTGAATTATAAAATAATGGAGAAACAAGCTTTTTCTATGGTAAAATCCATAAAAGATTTTAGAGTCTATATTCTCCATTCCCACACAATTGTTTATGTTTCGAACGCAATAGTAAAGGACATGCTAACTCAGGATAATCCAAATGGCAGAAGAGGAAAATGGATTGTTGTTATTCTAGAATATGACATAGAGATTAAGCCTACTAAACTGATTAAAGGTCAAGGTCTAGCAAAGTTAATGGATGAATCTAATTTCCATTCTTTAGATATTAATTTCTTAGTTACAGTAGATGAACAGGGAGAGTAGGCAAATCCAAGTGTGAAAGAGGTATTTCTAAACTCTCCATGGTACGCAGACCTAATATTTGTCTTGCATAATTTACAAGCTCCCCCTGGTCTGACTAAAACTAAAACTAGGTTTTTGAAATTGAAAGCATTAAAATTTTTCATTCTAGAATGTAATCTTTATTAGAAAGACCCTGGAGATATTTTGTTAAATTTCTTGTTAAAAGATGAAGCTCACAAAGTCTTACAGGATTTTCATGCAGGAGACTGTGGTGGTCACCTGAGTTGGAAGACTACAGCCAATAAAATCCTCAAAGTTGGGTTTTAATGGCCTTCATTGTTCGTTGACGTATATCATAAAGTGACTTCATGCCATAAATGTCAAGTGTTCGAGGGAAAAAAGAAGCTCCTTCCTTTTCCCCTGAAACCCATCTTTGTTGAAGCTCCTTTCCAACAATGGGGATTGGACTTTATCGGAGAGATCCACCATCCCTCCTCAGGCCAACACAAATGGATCCTCACTACCACAGATTAATATTTCACAAAATGGATCGAAGTTGTACCAAGTAGGAAAGATACTGACTCTGTCATTATTAAATTTCTAGAAAATAACATCTTGTCTCATTTTGGATGTCCAAGAAAAATCATAACTGACAATGCAGCTGCCTTCCGATCCAAGAAGCTCATAGATTTTGTAACCAGTATCATATCATTTTGGGACACTCCATAGCTTATTACCCTCAGGGAAATGGGTTGGCTGAGTCATCAAATACAACCCTGGTGAACATCATTAAGAAGACACTACAAGAAAACAAAAAGTCATGGCATAACAAGATGGTTTTCACACATTGGACCGACAGACTGACCACTAAGAGGTCAATTGGTATGTCTCCATGTCAGTTGGTCTATGGAACTAAAGTAGTTTTTTCTACCTCTTTAGGGGTCCCCGTCATGAAACTATTGCAAGAGATGCAAGCCGAGCCGAACGACTCCCAAAAAAGGATAAACCAGATGATCCACTTGCAACAGTCTAGGGAAGAAGTATACAACAAAACTCAGGTTGTCCAGGAAAGCATAAAAAATATCTTTGACAAAAGAACTAAAGAAGATGACTTTGAGCTAGGTGATCTGGTTTTGAGGTGGGATGATAGAAATGAAGATAAGGGGAAGCATGGCAAGTTCGACAGTCTGTGGAAGGGACCTTACGTGATTCAAGCATTAAGAGGAAATAACACTTTCCTTCTCAACAACAGTGATGGGACCAATCTGCCAGGAGGACCTGTGAATGGCATAATGCTGAAGCACTATTCACCTCCTCAGTAGAGGAATTTGTCATACTTTTTCATTGTACAAACCATTTTCATTTTACTTGCAATTTTTTTAGTGGATAACTTTGATCAGATGGTTGAAGCTCGCAGAGAAGGCCCTGAGCCACTGAACATTGTCATCAAAATTTTCAAAAATAAAACAAATCAAATAACAGAGGAAACTGTGGAGAAATATTTCAGGACATCAGGAAGCAGGATTCTTGGCACTTCACAAGGAGAGTACCATCCCCAAGTGGAGCCATTGTTATAACCCTATAATCTATAAGATCAACTGGTGACTGGAATTTTATCTCTTTACTGTTTTTGGTTGGCAAATACTTTTCCATTTTGTAAATAATTTGAGAAAATAAAGAAAAAGAAAAAGAAAGAAAAGAAAGAAAAAGAAAAGAAAGAAAAGAAAAAGAAAAAGAAAGAAAAGAAAGAAAAATAAAATAAAGAAAAGAAAAAGAAAAAGAAAGAAAAGAAAAGAAAAAGAAAACATGAGAAACGAATAAAAGAGGGGATAAAAGAAATTGAATAAATCCCCATGCAATAACAATGACTCGATCCATACAGTTTAAGCATGGACAAGTCCTTTTAAATTGATGTTGATAGGATTAGTGAATAAGCTTGGCTAAACTGTTTAATCTTAGCCAAGTAGATAGGTTAGCTAGTGAATAAATTTGACCAAACTGCCTAACCTTGGTCAAATAGCCTTAGCGTAGAGTAATTTCTTAGTCCAACAATTTAATCTGGGCTAAATGTCATAGGTGAGTAGGTTAGAACTTAGGTTAGAGCATAGGTTAGTTGGCTTGATTTAAATAAACTATGCATGATGATCGATGTAGATTCATATCCTTGATGTTTGAAAGTATGTCGCCTAACCCCCATGGTGACAAAAAGCAAGGAAAGTTGAGCAAACCCACAAAAAGCAAAATCCTAAGTCTCCATTGCATATATGATTTCGCGCTACAGATTAAAATGTGTGCACAGATCTACGACTGAGAAATTGGCACCTAGATCTATGGTCGAGAAGCAATTTTGCACCCCCCGTGTCGTTCTTCTTTTAACGGT
>SNQJ01S0041598.1:0-15544 GCA_010110895.2 Picea sitchensis | reverse complement strand
TAGTTGTAATTATACCTCCTAGTCTCCTATATATACCAAGGAGACATTTTCATTTTGAATCATCTTGTACTTGAACATTTAAGTGGGGTAAAAGGAGGTTGCCCCCTCGAAGAGGCTTATGATTTGAAATTATCTCTTTTTCAAGGCGTTGAGAACTTTTCCTGAGGTTTTTCTATGATATATTGATGTTTGGCTCTTAAAATCCATTATATTTCCTTTCACGATATCCAACACTTTATTCTTGGAAAGGAAGAGGTCAATCCTTGTATTCCACGCTCTGAAGTTAGAAGCCCCATTAAACTTGTTTTCTCACTTCATAGAGTAAGTCATGGTTGCTTTGACTCGGTGAACCCTATATTTTGATCAATAACTCAAACTTGATGTCTTGTCTTGCTGAGAGTACCAAGAGATGCGCTAGGCTAGGGCACACTATTCTACTGGGAAATTAGGTCAATCCCTTCACTTTAGGTGCCTCAATGATAGGGTTAGGGTTTCTGCAATTGCACCTGCTAGTAACCCTAGCAGCAATTCTTTAGTAACTGCTCTTGCTAGAAACCCTAGCGACAATTCTTCAACTAGCTTAGTATCCTTATGGCTATGCTCTATTCCAGTGGTTAAACTGAATGAAGGAGGTGTGGGCCCATAACTTGTTAGAACATGATGTATGTGCTTGTTTAACCATAGACAATATCACTATTGTCACCCAACCATAGCCTGAAGCCACCCCTGAGCACCTTAACCTTGACAAAGAATCATTATGGAAGCAAACCCTAGGCTAGATAAAACAAAGGGTGACACATATTTCTCCAAGGATAGCGCACCAAGTAAGAGGTGATCAGAGAGTCCAAACCATAACTAAGAGATAGTCTAAGCCAAAACTGAAATTTGCTAGCTGCAATGGTAGCTCTCCTCCAAACTTGTGAACAAACTGGCCAACTGCAGTGTGCACAAGTGTTTCTTCTACAGTTCTGAGAATGAAGACTGTCCTCCTATATTTATACTAAATATAGAAAACTGCCTGGGCCGACTTCTCATTCTGGGTGCCTATTTACTTAGTATATAATATTTCCTTTAGCCGACTTCTTCTCTTGGAGGATAATAACCTAATACAAGTTATCCTCTTGAGTCGACTTGTCTTCTAGGGTTATTAGCCAACTAATTAGGGTTTCTTCTTGCTTCCCAAAATATTCTATTCTCGTTAGGTTTACACGTGGAGGTAAATACCTCCCGCAGCTACCATAATATCAACACTCCCTCCTAGCTAGGGAGGTATTGAAGGTAATGGTCTTTAGCACCATTTAGTTGTATAGACTATCTCATGACTAGATCATGAGCACCATCATCACTATCAGTGTCATCAGTTGCATCATCTCTCGAAACCATACTCCATCTGAGTAATCAGACATGATGATGGATAAGTCACTCACTCCACAGAGTGACACAAAATCCCTTGTTCTAATCCCGTCATATGTCCTAGAAGAATAAATGTCCTGAACCATTTTCCGTCTGGGAAATCTCTGTCCATTGATCAATCATTTCCAACACTATTGATAGCCTTCAAGGAAAATCAAAACAATGTCATTTAATAGAACACAACTGTGTCTATCCATAGTAGTACAGAACTACAATCCACAGGTACACTTCCACATGAAGTAGCACACAGATACTTGATCAATGAAGTATAGTCACAATCAGTGGAACACATCCACCACAGTAGTATATATCTACTTTCTCGAGACATACAGTCTCCATAAGAATCATATGATATCAATCTGCACAGAAAATATTGTTATGATATAAACTGAATCATCTGGGCCATTCTTCCACTCACATATGTGAGGTCTGGAAGAGCATCTGCCCTCAGAAGGTAGAACATCAATGATGAGCTATCTGGACTATTCTTCTCAAGCAAGGAAGAATAATTGTCCTGTTTTTTGAGCCTGTACCATTCACCTATCTGGGACATTCCTCCAGCACTAAACAAAGTGCAACCTGGAGAGAATGAATCTGCCCTAGGGAATGCATGTCCCTGATTGCTTAACCTACACCATTCACCTATTTGGGTCATTTCTCCGACACTAAACAAAGTGAAACCTGGAGAGAATGAAGCTACCCTAGGGAATGACTGTCCGGACCATTTCCTAAGGAAATGACTATCTTCGACCATTTCCTAAGGAAGTCGTCTCCACAAGCTCCAACTTGAGTATGAAAACTCTTTCATCTTGGACAGAGGCTTTACCAAAATGTCTACTTGTCTGCTCATCTGTGGAGATATATATTGGAGAACCACTTTCTCTTCTCTAGACTTCATCACGGAGAATGGAATGCTTGATCTCAATGTACTTCGGTCTTTCTAGTGTTATCACTCTGTAAATTCCCAGAGGTTGTCAGGGTAGAAGAAATCTATCAGAGGTAACTTTATCCAGCCACTTCGAAACCAGGATATAGCCCTTCCAGTTTCAAACAGGGATCTCTCTATTTGATTTAGCTATGTTTTGATTTTTAGATATTAGGCTAGTTAAATAGAATAGGATTGGGTTGTTTTTTCTTTTTTTAGTAAATTGGCTGAAATAGTGTTCACGCATCCATTGGGCTATGGGTTTTGTTTTATAAAGATCGAGATCCAAACAGAAATCCAAAAGATCCTTTTCATAGGGCAAGGTAATGCATTTACTGGATTCGTTAGCAATAAAGTGATAGGTAGCAGAAAAGATGAGGTTATCAATTAAATTAAAGAAGAAATTAAGAATTCCTTTACTATAACATCAAAAGATAAACATCAAGATCTTCAAAAGTCGGAAATAGGGTATACAAAGATAAATACTACAACATTCGCTACTTCTAAAAGATTAGATTAGAATACAATATGATAATTGAGAGAGATAAACATTCAACACAGAAGAGGAAACATCACCAATAAATAACATGCAAGAATCCTGTGAAACGTCCCTTTGTATTACTAGAATATCTCTTGATAAAAAGTGACAGTGTTTACAACTTACAGGGTGTAAAGACCAACCCTCGAAACTTCAAAGTATGAAATATTTATAATCAAAATTAAAAACGACCCTGTCATTAATGATTAGGATGTGGTAGATTCTAAATCTAACTGACTAACTAATAGATACAAAAATTCAGAAACTGCTGATGATGGGTTGAATTCTTCATGCTGATTCTGGGGAAGGCCGTTGGTGAGTCATCCACATGAATTTGCCGTATTTGATTTCTGACTCGACTTGCACACCTCATCTCTTACTCGATCAGATTGCATAGCTGTTCCCATCTTAGCTGACTGGGAATGGTGACCTTGAGTAGTCTTTGGTATATATCTTCCATTTTTGTGTACTTGGAAAAAGTTGGGTTGACAATGAAAATATACCGAATCTCATGTTGTATGCCAAGGTCTGGCTGCAAAGTCTCTAAGAATGCTTTGCCGATTATACTGCCCTGTATTCCTGAAAACTTGGAACTGTCCTTGGCCACTGAGGCCATCTTCTGTTTGTAATCAGGAAGGGTCATCAACTTATCATTTAGGACCATTAAACTAGGGAGACCTTTCTTCTACAGAGCCTCGACCTTGCTAAATAATCTTTGAACACCGACGTCCATGTTCTGAACTTTCTCCTCCAACTGTAGCATCAGTCCTTTTTTGGTCAGCACCCTTTTTACTTCGAGGATAGGTTTAGTTCGGTCTTCTATCTTTAGGTCTTCTAACTCTTCCCTGGTCTTGGAATTTAGGAACCTAACGATCTCAGTGGCTTCTGTGGGAATTCCTCCTAGCTCTCCTTTTGTTTTGTCGATAGCCTGCCTGCTCATCTGCACCAGTTCATATTGCTCAAATATGATTCACACCATGGGCCATATTTCATTTATGGATTTGGAGATATCCATCCAAATATTCTCTTTGGCCTTAGCAAGTGTCTTGCCTGCCACTGTTTGCTTTTGAATCTGCTGCAATTCCTGTTTGATCTTATTTGATGTTTTCTTCTCCATGAATTAGCTTGTTTGGTAAGAAGACTTGAGCTTTTGAAGGCTCTCAACTTCTTTTTTCATCCTGCTGATTTCTGTTTCTTGTAAGCTCATCTCCTTCATGGATTTTGCTAGTTCCACTGTCTTTTCCAGAGCTATCAGTGGGGTGGTTGATGGAATTTTAGTCATGGTGGTTGTTGCTACACTCGATGTGCTAACTCCTATGAGTGGAATTGCACTTAATGGAATGACTTCCATAGGTGTTGACTGTTCTTTTTCCTTCACCAATTTCTCCAACTCAGCTTCCATCTCTCTTAACTATGCAGTCTGCTCCATGATCAACTTGATCATCTCATCCTTCTCACCTTCTGTCTCTTCTATTTCCTTTTCTTGTGTATCTTTTGTGGGTGGCAGTTTCACTTGTTTCCTCAGAGATGCTGTATAAACATTCTTATTTTTTAGCATCTCTTCAACTACTTTCACATTTGAGGGTTCATACCCAATATTGAGGACCAATTATTCCAAAGTTTTAATTCTATTGTCCTTTGCAAAGGATGATATCTTCTCTAACTTTAATTGTGTCTGAACATTTCTCAGAGAAGCCTGTAATTTAATAGAAGTAGTGGAAGCATTTTCCAAAGTAGAGAAAACCATTTCTCCAGTTTCCCTGTGAAGATCCATCTGGTCGGCTGGGAGCACATCTCGGATGTTGAATTCAAACATTGCTCTCTTGTAATCAGTGATCGCCTTACGGTTGGGAACTTGTTCCTGCAAAAAGGCCATGTGCATCCTTCCTTTCTCTGTATCAAATGAAAACAACAGTATGTGTTGTGTCATGGACTTTTTCTTCCAAAATTGAGCAGAGGTGCTGCTGGAAAACATCTAATTCTTCTTCTTGATCATATCGTATTTCTCAAAAATACTCAATTTTGCACCTCCTTTATTCATCTAGTCGACGAGTGAATTATCAGTCTGCTTCTTGGATGAAAAGGTAGACATGATCTGTTGGTTGCTTATGATAAGAGGTGAATGATCACCTTTCATAACTTTAGTAGAAAAGGTTTCCTTTTCACCAGTGGTGTCATTCATGTTACTGACTTTTGGCCTTTTGGTGTGTAGCTGGAAATCCTCAGCTGAGACTTCTGTGACTGAAGGGGAAGTGTCCTTTCTAGGCCTTTTTTCCTTTGGTACCTATGGTGTGGTTGTTTGCGAGATAGTAACTGAAGGATCCTACTGTTCTACCTCTTCCAGAGTGTTCAGCTCCCACTCCATTTGATTTACAAACCTTTCTATCTCAGGCTTGGGTGTATGAATATATGGGACATTCTTGTTCTTCACTCTCATATACATGATGATCCCACATGGATCGTAGTTTCACAAAAAGCTTGTGTTGAACTTCATTTCTTTCAAGAGCTTATTAGCCTCTTCCCTAGCAGCTTGGCTATTGCAGATGAAAGATCCAATTTGCCCCTTAATCCTCAACTGTTGCTTCTTCTTCAGTGACATGAAGTGTTTGTCATCGAAATTTATCATTTGTCTTATATACTCTAGGGCAAATATCATCGCCGATAAATACTTGGGAAATTTGTATGGAGCTAACTCGCAACCATATATTTTGACCTCTGTGTGATTTTGTTACAGGTACTAATCTCCTGTCTTTGCGAGGTCCGAGAGGTGTAAAATTCTCTGGATCTCTTCGTTTATCCTTGGCTCTGGCCTACCACTGAGCATGTTCACAAATGGATGATAAAACTTCTCTATGAACTGTTTGAAGTTGAATTCTATGGAATTCCTTTTGAGTAGCGAAGTCCAAGATGTTACCACCTGTGGTTTTTCATCCTTGTCCATCTTCTACATCAAGAAAGAAAACCTTTCTTCTTGAAAAAAGGTGAACATGTTAGCCAGTATTGAGGAATACCGGAACATTCCCTCTGTGGAAAATTTTGAAAACTGATCGTGGATGTTCTCTGCCAAGAAAGTGTTGTAATCGAATTGGATGGTGGCCTTTTCCTCAGTAGAGAAAATGGATAGGAAACCCAATATAGGTTCATCCACCCATTCATCCGAAAAGTAACCAAGCATGCAACAAAGTGATGAAATAACTTGGTTTCCCTTTTCTGAGAACAGGGAAGAATGATACGGGGGGTTTTTTCTTGGGAAGATGAGTGCCCTGTGGGAGGAAAAGCTCAAAAATATGGGTTCTTTGAGGAAAGGACGGGTTCTGGTACAACTCTGTTAGGATTTCAAGGTTGAAAGGGGAGGAGGATTTGGTTCTAGGTATCTGCATCATCTAATCGATGGCCTCTGGTGTGATGAAGAATAGAGTTCTCCAGGAAACTATGGCTCTCTGGTCAGGGAGGTAATGAGCCTAGAACTTGAGGGCAAATTTAGGGAAATGATGGACTTGGGGAAAAATATACAGTGGAATATTATGTTAGAAAAAAAGGACTGTGGAGAAATAAAATAAAACAAATGCAGAAAACAAAACACAGAAGATACACAATACAAGAGAGACACAGATTTACGTTGTTCACCTAGTGTGGGCTACATCCAACATAGAAATTGCCAGGTCCTTCCTTTATTATTATCTAGCAAATGAAGGGATACAACCTACAACAAAACCCGTTGTAACTTCCTCTTCTTTCTCTCACAGTCTCCTCTCTCAGAATACAATATTCACCATCAACCATAGCCGCAATACTCGTAATACAATATTCACCATCAACCATAGTCATAATACATTTCCCTCATAAAAGAGGGTTGCCTTCTAGGTAAAACCCTAACATAATTCTAGCTGCTAGATCTAGATTTATAATGAAATACAATATACATTTACAAGGTTTCGGGCCAACAACCCCTGACCAGTGGGTACCTCTCCTCTCTACTCCCCCACGTGGAAGAGTGTACATACTGGGGTGTAAATACTTCATGGGGTATAAACACGGCTGAGTAAAAGACCTCTCCTAGATCTGGAAGATAATCGTGCTCCACAACCAACAATCTCCCACTTGAGATCGATTCAACTCCACCATGTTGTATATGCCGGACTTTGAACCTTCTTGGACTGGCAAATTTCTCATCTTCATATTCCATCTTGAAGATTAACTCAAACCGGAAATGGAACTCCGCCTCTTGGTTACTACTTTGTTAACATGTCCTCGTGGATTCTCGGCTAGTGTATATTTTCCAACTTCAAATGTCCATCCTCCAAGGTGGATCATATGAATTGGTAACTCAATCAGATATGCTTAGTCTTCAAATGAAACGCTGAGTTCTTTTGCAAGATGAATTGCACTCTCACTATCACAAGACAACCTGCTATTCTCCGCTTTCCCAATTCCTCCATAAACCTCTCAGAACCAAATCATCTCTTTACTAGCCTCAGAAAAGAACATACTTCACCGTTGTTGAAAGTGCAACAACCTTTACAGTTTCAAAATCCAACTTAATGCTATTCCACCTATAATAAAAACACACCCTATGGGTTCCTCCAATGTATTTATCACCTGCCATATATTGTTAAGAACCAAAACATCAATATAGCATAAAACCCTAAAAGTACTCAACTTGAAAAGAGATAATTTCAGATAATAAGACTCTTCGAGGGGAAACCTCCCTACCCCAATTTAAATGTCTGGCACAAGATGATTCAAAATGAAAATGTCTCCTTGGTATATATAGGAGACTAGGAGGTATAATTACAAATAATGGCCTAAAGCCACATAATTAATAATAATACTAATCTAAATTACAACTAATGGCCTAAGCCACATAAATAAAATAGCATTACTCTAATATGCCCCAATTAAGGGTAATGAGCCAACATTAGGCTTTCAATGCCCCTCCCTTCGAGACAAGTGTTGTCCACAACGCTTGGAAACTCTCCCTCGATGCTTCTCAGATAAAAGACTCATCTTCCCAAGTGGAATCTTTCAACAGTAGTTTCCTCCATTTAATGAGATACTCAAATGGATCTATTCCTTAGCCGCTAATTTCAGAATCAGATGGCTTCGTGCTCCAATATGATTTTTCCTTCCTCGCCAAGTTCTGCAATATAGTTTGAACTGATCTTGTCACCTATAACCTTCTTTAAGCATGAAACATGGAAAACTGGGTGTACTCAAGGAAGATGCAGCAGCCCAATTCCAGGTGCCATAGTACCACCTTGGCAACACCTTATAAGGCCCATATAGTACTTTGCGATAATTTATTATCCTTCTTGGTTTGCTTTTGAGGGACACCGTTTGTATGGTTGTAGTCTTAAAACACCCAATCCCCCTACTTCAAAACTTCTTTCACCACGATGTTGACCTGCTTGTTGTTTCATGCGATCTTCCACGCCATGGTCGCTTGTCCTTTAATATTTGGAGAATTTGTTGTTGATTCTCATGTGATCTTCCACCGCTTGAACCTTTTTAGATTTTTTTTATTTAGGAGAAGAAGTGATGGAAGCTGAGGGTGGTATCCATAAAGTGCCATAAATGGTGTCATTTTTGTTAAGGCAGAAATGAAGTGTTATACCACCATCTCCGCCAAGGGTAACCATTTGAACCATTGTGTTTGTTTATCAAAGACAAAGCAACGGTTGCAGCCTCTAGACATTTGTTCACTATCGGGTTTGTCCATCGATTGAGGATGATAGGGATGAGCTATGAGCCAATTGAG
Source organism: Picea sitchensis (assembly GCA_010110895.2). NCBI lineage: Eukaryota > Viridiplantae > Streptophyta > Pinopsida > Pinales > Pinaceae > Picea > Picea sitchensis. The sequence goes on along the minus strand of SNQJ01S0041598.1, from coordinate 6,910 downwards.
CAACCAAACAAAAAAAGAATTCAACCCAAAAATTTCTAGTGAAAATTAGATCTCTATCACTGACAATAATCTTTTGGCTGCCATGTAGCTTTGGAACTGCCTCCATGAATGCGGTAACCGTACTAGCTTTGAAGGGATGAGTAACAAAAGTGTGCATACTTGGTCGGGCCTATCAACAATCACCATGATGACACTCTTCCTTTCACTTTGGTAACCCCGGTGGATGAAATCCATGGAAACCTCCTCCCAAATATTGACTTGGGATGGATAATGGTTGTAAAGACCGGGTCTTAATTGTTTCCAATCTTATTTTGTTGGAAAACCACACATTCTCGCCACAAACCTTGGAACATTAGTTTTAAGGCCATCCCAAAAAATCCTTCTGACTCTATGGTAGGTTTTCAAAATCCCAAGTTCCCTCCTTCTACCGAGGGGTGTGAAATTCCATTAGTACCTTTGTTTGAGTTAGAGTCCTTACATAAATATAAGTTGCATCTTTTGTACCCATAGTGAATCATTTTTCCATGTAAATGTATCCATGCACTGAATATTGTTGTAACCTTTGAATGAGACTCACACTTTTTCATCATTTTTCCATTCATCCCTTGCTTCTACTATCCAATCGGGTTGGATGATCGAGATAGCACAAAGAAAGGCCTCAACATCTTCATCCTTTCAGGAGTGCTATCTCGCCACAACATTTTGCTTCCCTTTTATATATGATTTCAAAATCATAGCCCAATATCTTGGTTACCCATTTTGTTGTTCTTCAAGATAGTCTTTGTCTAAGAAGTATTTAAGACTATCATGATCTGCTTTTGACCTTGTCGTGGCTCACCAGGGTAAGGACACCATTTTTCAATGGCATGTAGTATTGCCATCACTCTTCTCATAAATGGGTTTGTGTAAGTCCCTTCCTTGGAGTGGCTCCATCTCTTCAAAAGCCGTGGGCCTTCCTTCTTTCATTAGACAGCACCAATTCCATTTCCGATGCATCACATTCCATAAAGGTTTTTAGAAGTCTCGAGTGGTCAAGACCGAGCTTTACACATCACCTCTTGTTGTTCAAAGGATTTAGCTGTCTCCGAGTCCATGAAATGCATCCTTAGTTAGTGTCGCTAAAGGTGCTTCTTGTATTCTTCCATAGTTCCAAACAAACCATTTGCAGTAAATCATTTTCAAACCCAAAATCCTCTAAGATTTTTAATGTTTTGGGAATCGCCACCATCATGGCCTTTAATCTTGTTAGGGTCTACCTTGGACACCTTCATGAGATACAATATGACCCAAATACTTACCTCCTTTACTCCAAAGAAACATTTGGATGGTTTGGCATATAGTTGTTGCTCCTTTAGTAGTTGTAGCAACTACTAACATGTTGCAGATGATCCTCCTAAGACTTGCTATACATTAGTATACTACTGCAAATACTAACAATACTTCGGCGAAGGGCTTGAAATGGAATTCATCAACCCTTTGGAATGTGGAAGGTGCATTTGTAAGGCCAGTGCATGACCAAAAATCATAATGGCCTTCATGAGTTTGGAATGTCGCTTTTTGGATATTTGTTTCCTTCATTCTCGACCGATGATACCTAACGAAGATCCAATTTTGTGAAATAGATTGCTCCATGTAGTTCATCTTAAAATTCATCAATGAATGGAATTGGAAACTTATCTTTATTAGTGATCTCTTTTGAGCTCTCTATAATCAGACACATAATGCCATGAGTTATCTTTTCTTTGAATACCCTCGAACACCTGGCAGTAAGAACTTCATATCTAATAATGCCTCTAACACTTCTTCTACCATACCAATTTCACTCTTTCCGGCATAAGGGTATCTGTGTATTCTCGATTTTGGGAGGAACACTCCTAAGAATTAGGCGAATTTCATGATCATGATTTCGAGTGGAGGGGAGACCTTTGGGGAATATCTTCAAATACTTCGAATGCTTATCAACGATCCTTTGTATATCTTGAGGAATATATGGCTTAGATGTTTGAACATCTAGAGAGCATAGTTGCACAATGCCTTGATGCCCTTTCAATAATTTTTTCATGACACTAGAGCTTATCACCCACTGGCTCTCAGGATACCCTCTTTTTAACTCAATTTCTTTCCCTTCCAATGAAAAATTCTTACGAAAATGTTCTTGAAAATTGAAAGCCACCGTTCTAATGATTGTAACCATTGGATTCCTAGTACAACATCCTCCACTCCACCCATGGGTATAGCAATCATTGGACTATTCATTACATATTATTCCCCATAGTAAGATTGATTCTATTGCATTTTCCTGGCAATTGATAGTTCCTCCATCCTAATCATTACTTGAAACTCGTATCGATATACAAAACAATTTGAGATCTTTGGCTAATTTATTGAATGAAATTATGAGTACCTCCTTAATCAATTAGGACTATTACCTTTTTCTTTGATGTATCCTTCAATCTTGAGGGTTTGAGGCACGTGGGAGTCAACCTCGTGATGAAATTGCTTCTACGTTTCATCTTTAGAGATGGTCTCCTTCTTCTCTTCTTCTTTCCTCTTCACAATCTATGTAGAATAATTTCTTCTCACCACACTTATGCCCATGGTTTCTGTTGCCACAGTTAAAGCATAAACCTTTTCTTTCTTTTCCTCCAATTTTTGAGGTGTCAACCTTGTAGGCTGATGTGTTTTAGGAGAAGGAGCATTTGTTCTCTCTATAGATGTTAGGATAGGTCCTCTAGTAGCCATAGCCATATTTTTTACTTTCAACATTTCTTGCCACCTTTAAATGCATTCTCCTCCAATGATTTTGTTTCCAAAGGCTAAACCTCATGTTGAATGTTATCCTTTAAAGTTCCTACATGAATACATCAATCAAGTGCTCATCTGAATAAGTTACCTTTATATTCAACCTTGGAAGTTCTCAATGTGCTCGGTAACGTAACCCTTTGTTTGAGATTTATCAATTGGCTAAAGAAGGTATTGCTCCTTGTATCCCTCATATGTGCTATCATTTCTTCCGTGAAAAATTGTCCAAGTGGGACGAAAGTGATTTATGCAGAACAAAGCCATCGATACCAAAACAAATTGATTAGGGTTCTAAATATAAAAGAAGCAATTGCACTTTTGTATGTGGCACATTATGGAGATCAAAGAATTGCTCCATTTGGAAGATCCATGTTATTGTCCTTTCCATCAAACTTCCTCATGTCAATCATAGGAACATGGTTGGTCTTCAAAACCAAAGTTGGAGTTTTCCATTCTTGATTCAATCTTCCGTGTCCTCATCATGAATTCTATGGGATGAATTCTCACTTTTGGGTGTCTTCCTGCTAATGTAAACTTTTCTATTACTTCCATGATCTTAGCTTCCATTGGAATCCATCTTAGTTTCCATTGAATCCATCAACTTAGCTTCCACGAATGTATTACTTCCATTGAATCCCCATCTCTTGTAGTTCATCTTTGGTTACCGCTTCTTTTTGTAAATCATTTATGTCCCTACTATTTCTTCACCTTCATCAAGAGTCCAATTAGATTTATGGAGGTTTATTTGGTGTAGGAGGCCCCTTTAGGGTGGCATGTTGGCCAAATATCACTTTTGAGTATTGATTTTGAGGTGGTTCGCTAGACAATATTTATTCTCTATACAAGTGAGATCTCCAAAGTTTCGGCCCTTCCGGGTATGAAACTTTCCCTTTTAGTTAGCTCTCTCGATATTTCTTCTCCAAGAATGCCATTGTGTCTCATCAAAATTGGATGTGCCGAGTGGTATTTATGGTAACTTCCACACAAATTGCTTATTTTTGGACTTTCCAGAGATCTCACTTGTATAGAATGCCCCACAAAATAATTGATATCAAATTCTCAAACTCAATAACTAAAATACTACGACCGCCCATGATCCAATGAAACTAGTCCCACTCTCAATTTGGATACTCTAGGAAGTTAGGTTATGATTGTTTTACCTCGAACACCTTCTTGAGAGATCTGGGGTCAATAGGCTTAGTCGACACCCTATCTATTACTGTGGTGTGTATCTAAAACTTTAAGATGATCCAAAAGCTGAAAATTTTACCAATGTGACAATATAATTTCTGTAGTGGTCTCCAGAGGGCGTATTCAAACGCTACGTAAATTTTTATAGCTAAAATTCCTCAACATTTCAGATGATTCCATAACCCTATTCAGGCTGTGCTATCTCTCAAAAGTGCAAGGCCTCGGTGGAGTCAATTCTTGAACCCAACTATCTTTGATCCGCCTTGTAAATACCTCCGTAGGTTCCTTCAAACATTGTAGAAAAATTTGTAGCTTAAAAATTCCACTCTGTCTTAGATGTAGCAAATGGAACCCCAAGACCTCGAAAGCCTCCATACCATATGTATTAAGAACCAAACATCAATATAGCATATAAAACCCTTTAAAAAGTACTCAACGCCTTGAAAAGAGATAATTTCAGATAATACCGAGGGGAACCTCTTACCCCACTTTAAATGTTCAAGTACAAGATGATTCAAATGAAAATGTCTCCCCGGTATATATAGGAGACTAGAGGTATAATTACAAATAATGGCCTAAAAGCCGACATAACAAAATAACATTACTTCACCTTAAATTACAACTAATGGCCTGCTTCGACATAAATAAAATAGTATTAATACTCTAATATGCCCCACTATGGGTAATGAGCCAACATTAGGGCTTAACATATATGAATCAACATATCCCTCAAGAAAAGTAAAGACCTAAACATAATGCATGAGTAGTAGTACCTCTCAAATACCTCGAGAATCCACTTTACAGCTTCCCAATGTTCTTTACCTGGATTGTTCATATACCGCCTCACAACTCCCACTGCATGTAATATTCCGGTTCCTAGAAACCATCAGATACATCAAGCTACCAACTGCTAATGAATAAGGGACCCTAGACATGTATTCTATCTCCTCCTGCGGTCTTAGGACACATTTCCTTAGTTAATTAATTTGAAATGGCTGGCCAAAGGTGTACTAACTGGTTTTGCATTCTGCATTCTAAACCTCTCCAACACCTTCTCTGTGTACTCACCCTGAGACAATGTCAATTTGCGATTTTTTCTGTCTCTTGTTATTCTCATGCGAAGGATTTTCTTTGCAGCACCCAAATCCTTCATCGCAAATGAATTGACTAATTTCTTCTTGAGCACATTTATATCCTGGATATTAGACCCTGCAACAAGCATGCCATCTACATACAATAGCAAGATAATAAAGCTTCCATTTTCTAGATTTTTAAAATAAACACAGTGATTAGAATGACATCTACTATAACCATGTTCTGTCATAAACCTGTCAAACTTCAAATACCTACCTTGGAGCTTGGTTTAGGCCATACAAGATCTTCTTCAACCTGCATACCAAATTTTCCTTCCCTTTGACCTCATACCCCTGTAGTTGCTGCATATAAATCTCTTCCTCCAAATCCCCATGGAGAAAAGTTGTTTTTACATCTAATTGTTGAAGATGCAAATCTTCTACTACCACAAGACTTAAAATAGTCCTAATTGAAGTCATTTTAACAACAGGAGAAAATATTTCATCAAAATCTATACCTTTCTTTTGTGCAAACCCCTTTACAACAAGTCTAGCCTTGTACTGTTTTCTCCTCCATCTTCTTCCTTCAACTTGTAAACCCATTTATTCTACAATGCTCTTTTTCCCACAGGCAACTGAACCAAGTCCCAAGTATGGGTATTTTCCAAGGAATCCATTTCCTCTTTCATGCCTTGCTCCCACTTCTTTTTGGTGTCTACCTACATTGCCTCTTCATAACATTCTGGTTCACCATAATCAATCAACAATAAATAATACAATGAAAGAGAGTATCGTTCATGGGGTATACTTAACCTGGTAGATCTTCTAACAACACTTGTAGTTGTTTGAGGTACTTTCTTCTCCTGTTGTTGTACATTTTGATTTTCTGGTTCCTCTGGAATTTCTTTTTCAGTGATCTCATCAAGCACTGTGTATTCTTGTTTTTCTTTTTCCTGTTTCTTTCCCTACAACTGATCTTTGTACATGACCTTCTCGTTGAATATGACATCTCTACTCCCAATGATTTTGTTATTTTCATAATCCCATAAGTGATAACCAAAATCATTAACACCATATCCAATAAAGGCACACTTATTGGATTTTGCCTCAAGCTTTGTTCTATTTTCTTTATCAATATGGACAAATGCTTCACAACCGAAAGTTTTCAAAAAAGAATAGTTTACCTTTTTTCCCGTCCATTCCTCCTCTGGAATTATACCATCCAAAGATCTTGAAGTTCCTCTGTTTATTAAATAAACAACAGTATCTACATCATCTGCCCAGAATTGTAAGGGAAAACTAGCATGCAATCTCATACTCCTTGCATGCTCCATGATTGTCATGTTCATCCTTTCTGACACACCATTTTCTTGTGGTGTTCTTGGAACTGTCTTCTCTCTACGAATCCCATGGTATGAATAGTAATCATCAAACTCCTTTCTGCAATATTCACCTCCATTATCTGATCTGAGACACTTCAACTTTTTTTCTGTCTCATTCTCAACCAAAGCTTTCCATTTCTTAAAAGTATCAAAAACATCAGATTTTTGTCGAATGCAATAAACCCAAGTTTTTCTAGTTGAATCATCAATAAAAGTAACATAATAATTAGAGCCACCAAGAGATGATACTTGAGCTGGTCCCCATACATCTGCATGCGCAAGCTCTAACCTTTCATTCTTCTTTTCTTTTCTGACTCTAAGAAATCTGACTCTCTTTTGTTTTCCATAAACACAATGCTCACAGAAGTCCAAATCAATTTGTTTAAGATCTGGCAACAAATTTCTTTTGTGAAGTATCTACATACCCTTCTCACTCATGTGTCCAAGCCTATGATGCCATAG
>SNQJ01S0041597.1:67057-79727 GCA_010110895.2 Picea sitchensis | reverse complement strand
AAAAGCTTGCACTATGAAATATTTAATAATCCATGTCATCCGAGAGACTCCACATCACAAACTTTGGAAAAAAATCACCCATGGGCCATTTTTGAAGGACAATATATATCAATCTTCATTGTACTCTCCTACTTCTTAGCTTTGTGTTTACCCTTTGCAAGGAGTTTATTGTTGGCTCTTCGTTTTATGACCTTGGGCATGTAGAATAAGAAAGTGGGTGGCCGATTTGCATAAGCTTAGAGGGTGCCTTGGTCTGTAGTGCCAAAACACTCCATGCCCAAATTAAAAAAATCTTACATTTGCATGGGAGCACTCTTGTACTTGGATTATCTTTCATAGAAGGAAAGGGGGGAACGAGAATATCCCAAGGAAGGGTGAATGGAGACCAAAACACCTTGTACAAGCAATACACGTAGTCCCAAGCAACCAACGATTCCATAAATAAGAAATATATTAGTTAAATGTCAAATTATTAATGCAATGAGTGGGATTAATGATGCAACTACCCAACAATCCATCTCTAATTTGATTCTCAAAACCATTTTCCCATTCAACGTTCTCACAATTGATTTTATATAGAATTATAATTGGATCATACATAGGGAACATAATAGGAATTTACAATCAATGGAGATTTATTATAATCAAATAATTCATTACACAGGGGTGAGCTATGCATGCTCAAAACTCATGCATTGTTACTCACTAGCAGATCAAAGTTGCAGATAACCGTGGCTTCATGACACCTTCGCTCAGTGTGGATAGGCCTTTGACTCCTTCATCCATTGACTTCGAGCAAGATTCCTTTCAAGCTCTTTTTTCTTCACCTTCGATATTTTTCCCTCAATTCTCCTCTCATCTCTCGTTCCTTCTTTTCACTAAAACATTCAATTTTAATGGATGCCTTTGGAAGGCCAACCAACACAATGGTTCGTTTCCACTTCCAATTTTTCCTAAAAGACAAATGTAAATTAAAAAAAATAATTACAAATTTACAAAGTATGTTGGGTGAGGATCCAATTCGAATCACACCTCTCCATTTACAGGATTTTGGTCCCCAAAAGCTTCAACTTCCTTTGATCTTCTTATCCAATCAACAGGCAGACTCTGGAAAATCTCAAAGAAAGCATGCCTCCAATGTAGGATGGAAGATAAGATCTGAGTAGGGGTTGCCTTTAGCATAACCCTGTTGTCCTTCTCATGGTTGTGGATGACATTCATTGCTACAATAGGTTGTTGGACAACCATTTCTCCTTGGGCTGCAAGTTCCAACAACTCCTTTTTTCCCTTGACCTTGACTCTCCAAGATTTCTTCTTCTCTATCTGGTTCTTGGGATGGAGTTCTTGGTGAAGCCTCTAACATTTGGCCTCATAATGTCCAGTCAATCTACAATACTAGAAATAGTTCCTACATGGCATTATTGGCCTTCTAAACTCACTATCATTATGACACATTTTCTTACAACAGAAACAAACTAAGCCATACATTTTTTTTTTATCTTTGATGATTCTTTCCATCTTGGTTTCTTGGTCCCCAAAGAATTGGAGCATATATGGATGGCATAATCATCTCTTTATTAACCCCTTCCAAACTTCTACAATAAATTTTGAGTGGCTTGTTGCACATGGATTCTTTTCCTATTCCTCTTTCCTTGACAAAAGTGGTTTGAGCTACACTTGGTGTTGGCTTCTTGTCCATTGAATCCTAGGCCTTCATGCTTGGGCCTTGGTTGAGTTGCAATGGGGACTAGAATCCCTTGGCCATTATAGCCCATTTTCCTCATGAGCTTGGAATCGTTGCCTCTAGTGTGCTTTTTAAAGTCACAAAACATCTCTTGAGGAAGGTTCTTAAAAGGTGAGTTTATCAGGATTGATTTTTTCATGCAGTTGGCCTCCTTACCTTTCATTACTAACAACTATGTTTGTTGGAATATTCACCAATAATGAGAGGGAGGTTGAATCAATATTGAACACTTTTTACCATTTTTTAACCTTAATCACATCATGTAAACATTAACCATTAACAATTCCATTCATCATCACAAAAAAAAACATACACAGAACATAATGATTTTTACGTGGAAACCCAAATGAGAGAAAACCACATAATGCTTTTTCTTATATCATGTTAAGATTACATTCATAGGACACACAAACTTCTAGGATTCTCTAGCAACAACTGGAAGGAGGCACCAACCCCCTAATTTACAGGCACCAACCCGAAAGAAGCTCCAACTCCTTGATTTACCAACATTGACTAGAAGGAGGAACCAACCCCATGGCTTTACCAGCTCCAACTGGAAGGAAGCACCCACTCCCTAAAACACAGGCACTAACCTGTTTAATGAAAACACCAATATTATCAACTAAACACCAACTCAATAATATATCACCAATCCAATATATTCATACACAGAGTACTTCTGACTTCACCTGCATGCTTCATTTCGTAGACAATCCTTCAAACCCTAGCAAGCCTCATAACCTCATTACCAAAGTGTAATCATTGACGGTAACATCCAATGACAATAACATCTGTTCATGGCAACATCCACTATTGGAAACGTCCACTCATAGCAACATTACAACTTCATAGAAGAGCATATGGCAGCATAACAACCTCACATCAATGCATACGACAACCTCACAACCTTATGGCAACATCAAAACCTTATAGCATACCTTGAGAATATGAAGGACCTTAAGATAATCTTTTAGAATTCTCTTGAAAACTAGAAAGGCACCCCAACACCTTGAGCGCACCTAAGACTTGATCTCTTCGTTGGTTACACTAAAAATGTGAAATTATATTATGTATTTATAGTAATTATGCCCCTAAAACTTAGCTAAGCCGACCTCAATTTTCTAGCTGGGTTGTCAGATGAAAAAAATCATATCTCATCATTCCTAGGGAGTTAGAGGGACTTCCATATACTATTGGAAAGGTCATGTAGAGTAAAAATTCCCTCAAATATAGGGTATCCAAATTCACCAAAAATAATAATTTCAACAATGTCCATCTTGCAATATTTATTTTGTACATTTGTAGGCTTGTAATATTTATCCTGGACATATTGTGGGCTCCATTTGTGTACAAATCAATGTGGGCATGTGGAAACAACCACATGATATATCATCCCGTGAGGGCCATTCTTAAAAGCTATGCCATAATGGGACCACTTTGGAGTTATATATATTTATGTCAAGGTTCCTTCAAGGCTTCTTCAAGTGGACAGATCATCATCACTTTTAGGGGTTTTTAGGCTTTGCTTTAGGGATTCTTCTAAGGTTGACATCAATGACAACCAATTTTCCAACAATGTTACCATTTCTATGAGTGTAGAAATGATCTGATCCAACTGAGAAAATATGACCTCCAAATCTTCCCTATCATGTTCTTCATGAGGACTCCTCGCCATTGGTGATCTTCTATTTCTATGTAGCCCTAGCAACAATGCTTGTTCACTACTATGGTATTGGTTGTGAGTGTTTGTCATGCAGGTGTTCTCCAAGAGTTCAAAGCTTGCTCTGATGCCATATGATCCGTAAATAGTGAGTCTATGGAGAAAAGCGATGAATTTTTCACCATTGGGCAAGGTTCAATTCTCGTGAGGGCATAACCTGAAGCCATGGGGGCACCTTGAGGTAGTGGTCGAATGTGTGGTTTCACCCAGAGATACTATATTAAATGGTATCGTGACCCGTGCACACACAAGTGGATCAAATCCCACTCCCATGTCCTTAAAATTAAAAAAGGAAAGTATACTTAGAACAATAGACGATCTGGCCTCTTCCATATAACAACTTGTCTAGATCGCTTCCTCATCAGCAACAATTCCCTTATATCTCCCCAAGACGTCTCCTCTCATATCCTCCCATCCGTTGTTTCTGATCACAATCCAATCTCTCTAAAACTCAAAAACCCCGAAAACTTCTCCGCCCTCTCTTTACTCTTTAACCCACTATGGATCGAAAACCTTGCCATCCCTCCTATTATTCAAAATGCGTGGTCCACCCCCTTCTCTGGGTCCCCAAATTATATTTGGGAAAGTAAGCTTAAGGCGGTCAAATTAGCTCTCAAATATTGGGTGAAAACTTCTTTTATCCCACCACAACAAGAAAGGAAAGAAAATATAGAGAAACTTGTGAAAATTCAACTTCGGTTAGAAGAAGAGGTAGTCATAGAATCACTTCTGAATCAAGAAAAATAAGCACACCAACAACTCCATCACTCCTTACGCAGAGAAGAAGAACACTAGAGATTGAAATCCAGAAGCCTCTGGATAAAAGCAGAGACTCAAACACATCTTACTTCCATAAACAAGCACAGACTCGGAGGAAAAAAAACACACTTACCTCCATTATTTCCAATACTGGTCAACAACTTGACACTTTTGATCAAGTCAAAGAAGAATCTTTCCATCACTTCAACAACTTATATCAGCAACCAAGCAATGAAAGATCAAATGTAGAATCTCTAAACATGCTAGCCAATGTTCCAAGCATAGTCTTTGTGCATGAAAACAATCAATTAGTCAGGGAGATTACAAAAGAAGAAATAGCCAAAGCAGTTTGGGACATGGACCCTGACAAAGCTCGTGGACCTAATGGATTTCCAACCAGATTTTACCGATCTTTTTGGGACATCATCAAACGAGACTTGAAGAAAATGTTGAACTACACCCTCCAAAAGTAGAAAATTGGAGGAGCTACAGACTCCACTTTCCTAGCGCTCATACCCAAAGACTTCAACCCCTCCAATTTCTCTCGTTTCTGCCCTATCTCCCTTTGTAACTCCTCTTATAAAATCCTTACCAAGATCATTGCAAATCTCCTAAAGCCCTTGCTTTCAAAGTTAATATCATAAAATCAGGGTGGTTTTTTAAAGGACAAACAGATTACAGATAATATCATGCTTGTACAAGAGGCCATACACTCCAAAAAAAATGAAAAGCCTCAAGAATGGTCATCAAACTTGATATGGTGAATTCTTTCGATCATGTCAAACATTCTTTCATGTTCTCAGTTCTCAAAGATTATGGGTTTTCCAAAAATTTCATCTGTTGGATCAGAGCTTGCATCGAGTCTCCTTGGATCTCTCCTCTAATAAATGGGAGACCTTCTCACTTTTTCAAGGCCAGTAGACGATTCCATCAAGGATTCCCCCTTTCCCCCTTCCTGTACATTATTCTAGATGACCCTCTCAGCCAAAAACTAGAAGACGAAAGAAGAAAGGGTAGGCTTCCAGGGTTACTTATAGCGAGAGGGGTCAAGGAGATAAACCACTCTCAATTCGTAGATGATACACTGCTCTTGTGGGCGGACACTATTCTCTCTTCTATCCACTTTCAGAAAATTCTTGGCTCTTTTCTCTCAGCTTCTGGAGGAAAGATGAATTCAACTAAATGTAGGATCTACGGGTGGAATGTCCTAGGTCACATCAAAGAGCAAATTGCTAGAATTTTCGTATTTTCCATCACCACGACCTGGAACTACTTCAAATATTTTGGAATGCCAATCTTCCTAAACTCTTATGGTTCTTCTTCCTGGCAAGAAGTAATTGAAAAAAATCTTGCAAGAATTCAAAGCCGGGGAGGTCGTTGGCTGAATCCATCTGGGACATCAGTACTTCTCAATTATGTACTATCCTCACTCTCTATTTTCCAATGTTCTGGTCTTCTATCCCCAAAAGGCACTCTGAAAAAAAAATCTAGAGCTCTCCAGAGTTTCCTTTGGGCTGGAGGGAAAACAAATACCAAAAAATTCCACCTTCTGAATTGGAAACAAGTCTGCAAACCTCTCAACAAAGGTGGACTTGCCATCAAGGATCCAATCCTAATGGACACTTCTTTGGTAGAAAAACTTGCTTGGCATCTAATCAGTGGAACTGCAGATTGGTGGAAAAAAACTCTAATAGGAAAGTATTTCAACTCCTCAAGGTTACGTTGTCTTGATGGCCCCACCTCCNAGGATCCAATCCTAATGGACACTTCTTTGGTAGAAAAACTTGCTTGGCATCTAATCAGTGGAACTGCAGATTGGTGGAAAAAAACTCTAATAGGAAAGTATTTCAACTCCTCAAGGTTACGTTGTCTTGATGGCCCCACCTCCACTCTTCCTGGTTCTCCAATCTGACAACTCTTAAAAAATTCCTTCCCTCTTTTCAGATCAAATCTCTCCTAGGCCCCGAGAAACAGAGCACATATAAACGCCTGGACTGACCATATCCTGGATCATGACCCCTTGAATTCTCTAGTTTCTCTTTGCCCTCTAAAAGTCTGGTGTTACTCAGAGGGCCTCTACCTTCTCAAGGATCTATGCCAATGGAACTCTGATGGGGACTGGACAAATTGGAAACCACTGAGCACTCCTAAAAATCTTATTCCTTTAATTTCCACCTTCTTCAACAATTTAGCCGAATGCACTCCCTCCCATCTTTCCCTATCTGACTCCCGTAGCTAGGGTGAAAAAAAAAATTCTATCAAAACCGGCTATACATTCTTGTTGTCTGAAATCCAAGGCCCCCTAACATCCAAAACTGGAAAGAAATTTGGTTCAGTCCCTCGGTATCTATAGTAAACATTTAATGTTGGTTGTTGGTTCATGGAAAAATTCTAACAACAGAAAACCTTCAAAAACGTGGAATACAAGGTCCCTCACATTGCCCCTTTTGTCTCTCAGTGTCGAAGACCATTTCCCACCTTTTCCTTGAGTTCCCCTTCTCTTCNCCCCCCTCATCCTGAGAAATGGAATGACCTTTTCATCTCTTGGAAACAAAGATATGCTGGCAGCTTCAAAAACAAGAAACATTTCACTCTCCTCTAGAGACAAGTCCTCAAATTAGTCTACTGGGTACTCTGGCTTGCTCGTAATTAGGCCATTTTTTCTTGATATGCTTCCTCCTTTGCACCACATATTCGCTAAAATCTGTGGATTAGTCGCTGAAGTCTTCATGACCAAATCAATCAGATACGACATGGCAGGAACTCTAGAACATAGTGAAGAAGATTGGATCAAATACATTTTGGGACCCTCTTCCACAACCCTCCCATCCCCCCTACAATGAGAAATAAAAAGGCAAGACTGGAAACTCTGTCTCAACGATAATGAATTTTCTCAATGGAAAAATCAACAATCCTCTTCACTTCTATTCTTTGATGGAGCTGCAGCAGGGAATCCAGGGGCAACATGTATTGGGGGAGTCATTTTTGAATCCGATGGACAAAATATTGTGGATTTTTCATGGGGTTTGGGGAAGAACACTAATAATAAAGCATAAACTCTTGCAGTCTACATGGGTCTCCAAATTTCACACTCAATAAGCATCCAAGACCTCACGATGATTGGAGATTCTGAAATAGTTATAAGGGAACTCCTTGGACTTTCAACCTCTGCCACTCAACCCTCCAATGGTATTCACTCACGAATTAATTATTTAAAACTTCTTTTTCCCAAAATTCATTACTTTCACATCCTCCGTTCTCATAATATAGAAGCTGATCGCTTAGCCAAATCAACAAAATCCTTAGAACATGGCCAACTCTTTATCAATCAAATCTCCCCGCATGCATGGCTCCCTTAACATTCACCGATTTCTCTATCTCCCCTTCACAATCTTGGACCTAGCCTTTTTTTCTTCTAACTTAGACCTACCCTCCCCTCTTCTCCCCTCCTCCCCTTCTCTCCCCCCCTCCCATCCTCCCCCTTCGCAGGACCCCTCGTTCCCCCCACACTCAGTTGCCCCNCCCCTCAACTTCCTGTTCCCCCTATTAAAATCATGACGCTTCACTCGTACTCTATGATGCCCTTCCTTACTCCCATGGTGTCACCTCCCTCGCTCTTCCCTGTGCGAACTCTAGTCGACTCATGGGTAGTTTTGGTTCCTTGTTCCATCAAGTGTACGCAAATACTTCCTCCCTCACAAATATGACTTATCTTGCTTGATTTTAGCACCTTTATGCTTGCATTATGGTTTGTCCCATCCCGTTTTCATTCTTTACTTCAACAATGAAATTCAGAGTATTCCGATTCAGTGCCATCTTGCCATCATGTGGCGAAGATACATAGCTCCTTTCTCTTTCCCGACATGCGTCTCAGAGGAACTGAGGGAGAAATTCCGCTCCCTGCATGTGGACGTCAGATGCACGAAAGAGAGCACATAATCTTGGCTTAGAGAATTTCAACGATAAAACCAGGGGTTGAGGGGAGGAAGTTGCTAATTTGCAGGCCCAACTGCACTATCAAGAACTTCGGCACAATCAATATCTTGCAATTTCACTTCGAGGAATCAACATAAATACAAGGCATATTGGAGCAGTTACACAATAACTGGAAAATCCTTTAAATTATCCTCAACAACTAGTGAATTATAATGAATCAGTTGGGTCAAGGATTCCTTCAACCTTCCATTTAGCAGCAAGAAATGAACACCCATTGGCTCCTCTTACACCAACATTAGTTCTATTCTTTCTGAATCCAGTCGAAGGAATTCATCACCCAGAGGAAAATCCAACGGCATACCCCACAGATCTTCAAGAGGATCCAACGGTTTTCCAAAATCATTAGTGAGGTTTTTTAGATGAATTGCAATTTTTTGTTAATTTTGCACATTTATGTAGCCATTTTCACTTGGCAACAATTCCTTTTGGACTGGTTTTACTAGCATATTTAGTATTCAACAGATAGTCAAATTTTCAGGAGAAGAGAAGCTATTCCACTACTCTGCCATATGTATCTTGGGGAAACTTTTACTCCTTTTTAAATAAAAAATCCCAACCATTTTTGTTAAAAAAAAAGAATGAGTTTCAATTTGGAAATCAAGGGAAGAATTTATATTGTGTTCTTTACTCATGGCTCGATAATTATAATCCACAATCATCATGGGCCAGCCAAATGATGTGTTGCAATAAGTAGAACTACCATTTGACTTATTAATAAATGAACTAGATAGTGTCAAATAGCCTGCAAAACTAGTATGGATGTGAGCTTGTCCAATCAAAATAGAATTAAATATTTGTCAAAACCAATTTGTCTCTCAAAAACACTGAAATAATACTAGATGCAAATCCCAAACATCAACTTTGGGGTTGATGTAAACACTACGCAGATTTGACCAACCTCTAAAGTTGAAGCTTCCTCACAATATCCTGGTAAGAAAAACCACATGCCAATGCCCCATGGTACATACCGATTGCTATGGAAAATAAATGGAAGATGTAATTACTAAATCTTTGGTAACCGGAGCATTTTCAATTGTGGGGCGATTTCTACAAAAAAATGAAATGCCTGGACTCCTCAAATCGTTGATTATAGGTAAATCTAGAGTGTCTTGGATGTGGGGCGTCAACTACAAGTTGTGATCACACCCAATATCCCTCAGATCGAAGGTGAAACTACTAAGCTAACCCAAACATCCCCATTTGCAAGGAGTTTATTGTTGTCTCTTTGTATTATGACCTTGGGCATGCAGAATAAGATAGTGGGTGGTCGATTTGCAAAAGCTTAGAGGACGTCTTGGTCTATAGTGCCAAAACACTCCATGCCCAAATTAAAAAAACGTACATTTGCATGTGAGAACTCTTGTACTCAAATGATATTGCATAGAACAAAAGGGGGGAATGAGAATATGTGTTGGAAGCAAAGTAGAGCCCCAAGAAGGGTGATTAGAGACCAAAACACCTTGTACAAGGTATACACACAGTCCCAAGCAACCAGTGATTCCAGAAATAAGGAAGATATTAGTTAACTGTAAAATTATTAATGCAATGAGTGAGATTAATGATGCAACTAGCCACAATCCATCTCTAGTTCAATTCATAAACCATTTTCCCATTCCCAAGCAACCAGTGATTCCAGAAATAAGGAAGATATTAGTTAACTGTAAAATTATTAATGCAATGAGTGAGATTAATGATGCAACTAGCCACAATCCATCTCTAGTTCAATTCATAAACCATTTTCCCATTCAACATTCTGACAATTGATTTTATACATAATTATAATTGGACCATACATAAGGAACATAATAGGAATCTAGAATCAATGGAGATTTATTATACTTATAGAATTCATTACACATGGGTGAGCTATGCATGCTCAAAAAACATGCATTGTTACTCACTAACAAACCAAACTCACAGATAACCATGGCTTTGGGACACCTTCACTCAGGGTGGACAAGCCTTTGACTCCATCATCCATCAACTTCGAGAAGGCTTCCTTTCGAGCTCTTGTTTATGCTCCTTCAATATTTTCCTCCAATTCTCCTCTCATCTCCTATTCCTTCTTGTCACTATAGCCTTAATTTTTAATGGATTCTTTTGGAAGGCCAACCAACACAATGGTTCATTTCCACTTCCAATTTTTCCTAAAATACAAATGTAAATTTAAAAAAAAATTTTACAAACTTTCAAGGTATGTTGGGTGAGGATTCAATTCAGATCATTACTTCAAGTTCACACTTCCTCTATTCTCAAATATTCTAACTTCTCTTTCTTGATTATCTGTTATTTCTCAAAGGAATTAAAATTTGATGATGAATATAAAATATTGAAGCAATGAACTTTGAAAACGCGCGCGTGTGTGTGTGTGTGTGTGTGTGTGTGTGTGTGTGTGTGTGTGTGCATGTAAATATATATCCATAGATATCACAAGAGGCCATAGTATAAATGGACAATATACAATTTATGTAGTGTTGCAATGACCCTTATATTGTACAATTATACATACTTTAGTTCAACACTTATAAGAGAATATCATAAAACATGGCATGCTTATAAGAAGAAAATGACAGTTAACCTGTTATTCAACCTTGAAAATATAAATATTAGATAATTTACTCCACGTCAACCTTGATAATCTCCTTTCCATAATTTTTTTTTTAACCAGAACGACTAATTTATATTCAAAAAGAGTGTTGCAACAAAGGTTGAATCAGCATAGAGATACATAGAGTTCAAAAAGAAAGGCCAATTGTCTAACAATTGAGAATTCCTTATCTGGCCAGGAAAAATCTACTACATAAGCATATGACAAAGTATCTCTTTTCCATGTATAGATTCTTACATACAAGTGTATCAAAAACATGACTTTACATAACATAAAAAAACCTGATTATTGTAATTTTAGGGTGGTGTCCACTATACAAGCCTGCTCGGTCTCCATTGGCTACTCAGTGTCGTCTTGAATATGTTGGTCCACTTTTTGTTCCCTGGAACCTTGAGAAGAAGTAAGGGTTTTCATATTTGTCTGATCTTGCATCCAATTCTGGTGAATTTCCTGGTTTTATTAGAGGAGGGACCAAATTTCCCTGGTGTGCTTGTTCACGATCCTAGGAATAATGTAAGTCTCCCGTCATGTTTCTGGGTCTACTCCTCCAACTTGGTCTCGAGTTGGGAAATCTTTTTTTTTTTAAACTCAAGCTCACATTTATGAGCTCCCATATCCTTTAATTCTATAATTGCGAAAGATGAGAAATGGCATTTTTTAGAGCCACGATGCCACGTTGCACTCCCAGGCACGTTGTTGATAATAGAGGCTTCAATTTCTTCCACCCGACAAGAGAAAGGTGAGGCACAAATGAGAAAAGAAAATTTACAATTCCCAACATTCGGACAGGAGCTAAAAGCCATGGTGTGGCGAATTGGTTTGTGAATTTTCCTATGCATCTGCATGATTGCGTTACGCAGGAGATGAGGTGGGAAGGGTCACTTGTAAATCCCACATCGAATTAACCATTATCACTCGAGATGGACTTTTGATACACATGAGTGGGTAAATTTACATGTACCA
The DNA here is from genome assembly GCA_010110895.2 of Picea sitchensis. Classification (NCBI taxonomy): domain Eukaryota; kingdom Viridiplantae; phylum Streptophyta; class Pinopsida; order Pinales; family Pinaceae; genus Picea; species Picea sitchensis. The sequence goes on along the minus strand of SNQJ01S0041597.1, from coordinate 67,937 downwards.
GGAAGTACGTGTTGGTGATATGGAATGGTGTTGTTGTGTCATGAGGTTGATTAGTGATGTTTTTTTTGAAATCATTAGGTGGGGCACCCAAAAACCTCTGGTGTTAATCCTTGAGTTCAAAATTGTTTTATTAAATAAGCATACCATATTAAGGAAGAAGATAAATGGGGAGAACATTAGTGAATTTTATTTGCCCCTGCTCGAGGGATCAGATCGCTTTTGCTAGTGTGTCTACCCTATTTTTTAGGTGTCTGAGGATATAATAGAATTGAACCGATTGGAATTTCTCCCCCTCTTCAATGATTCTTTGAAAATTCCTTTGTAAAATCAACTGATGGCATTTTTGTGTATTTCTAAGCCCATTAATGACCAATTTCAAGTCCTCTATTACAATGGGATCCTTACAATGCTGCTCTCTTATAAGATTAGTCCCATATAAACTTCCATGGCCTCTGCTTGGTTATTGGAATAATGTCCCAAGCCCCATGCAAAGGAAAGAACTTTTGATCTGTCAGAGTCATAAAACACTCCACTGCACCTGTTGCCCCTCTCCTTTCCATAATTACCAATAAGGATGTTCAACTTGAATTTTTTTTTATTTAAATTAAACATAAAACTTGAACGTTGCTCAAAAAAACCTTTCTACCTTTGTTTACATAGATTCTCCAAACAAAATATTATATCCTCTCATAACTAGAGAAAATTTATAAATTTGTCCATTAACATGGAACTTAAACGTTCTTCAAAATTCAGTTCAACTTACACATTAAAAAAAATCACCTTGACAAATAATTATAACCCAATTGCACTATGAGATCACCAAAATCCAAACTCCCCATCTCAACTAGTCCTCCCCTCCCCATGTTGAATGTATTCCAAT
>SNQJ01S0041597.1:55421-67007 GCA_010110895.2 Picea sitchensis | reverse complement strand
CTTACACATTAAAAAAAATCACCTTGACAAATAATTATAACCCAATTGCACTATGAGATCACCAAAATCCAAACTCCCCATCTCAACTAGTCCTCCCCTCCCCATGTTGAATGTATTCCAATCAAGTAGGGGTACATACTTTCACTTTCTTTCTCCCACATAGAGAAAGGAATATTAGCTGGAATGTAACTACGTAATTTGTTTGGTGCAATTATATATATATATATATATATAAACTTACTATGGTATTAAAAGGATTCACTTTGTCAATTACATGGAGTTAAATTGTTATCACACCTAAAATTTAAGATTTATTATTTGTCCATATAGGTCTTTAATCAAAATATTAAATTGACATACTTAATTAAGATACAAAGTCGTATCAAGAAATCAAACTTAAAACCAACGGGTATGATAATGTGGGGATTAATTTGGATGCAACTCATCAATTAGGGTTAGGGCTCATGGCACCACTCCCCTAGCCTGAGTTTAATGGTGGCTCCCTTTGCTTGTTGGCTCTTTCTAGTTGTTGTGTTTCACCTCCACCCCAACAATTCCAATGTCTCTCACTAATTTATTTTTTCCTCACTTGTTTTATGGTGATGTGGGAGGTATGGACAATTCAAGATACTTTAAATAAGTAGTGGCCTGAAGATTAAGTCCCTCTAATTCCAACGAAATATTTGTGTTGTGAGCAATTGAAACCCCAATCCTTGATCTAGGGTATAAAATTGATATGAACTAAAAGTATTACCAAAAAAATGGTATGTTCTATTGTTTTAATGGACAATGAGCGAAGCTTGCAGAGCTCCCAAGTATGTCTCTCACACTTGGAAACACCATTTCAAGGAAGAGACTTATATTCACCCTTGCACTTGAGGTTTCTTTGTTAAGGAATTTGATTTTATAGAGGACAGAGATCTTATCTTTAGCGTAGGTCCTTGGTTCATGAACAACTTTGAGCTTTTCACGTAGCGTTGGTTCCCCTTGTTTAACCCATCTATGGAGGTGCTATTATCTAAACCTATCTAGGTTTGGTGTCCAAACCATCCCATTTTGGGATACAAATTTTCTCAAATCCATAATTGGAAATGTCCTTGGTAAGTATCATTTTAGGTCAAAGGTGACCTCGAATGAAACTATGTCCACCAATGCTATTATCTATGTTGAGTTGGATTTGCCCAAAGGCCTCTCAAATGAAATATGGTTGAAAGTAGCAAATGAAGCTTGGAAATAAAGATGAAACTATGAGAAAATTTCATTTTGGTGCATAATGTGTTTTCCCTTTCGACACTTGGTTGCTTCCTACCCCTTAAAGAATATCAAGAAAAACTTATCTTGGAAATTTTCTTGGTGATGTGGTGTGGATGAGAGCCAACACTTTATCACTAAAGAGAAATTCAATGCAGAGACCCTCAAGGATGTAGAGGTGGACTCTCCAAAAATATCCCTTATTCCTAAATTTCAAACTCCACAAGTGTTTATTGTCTTGAAAGGTCATAAGTTGGAGAACACTAGGAATCTATTTGGTTCAGTTAATTTGAGATTCAAAGGGAGCACATTAATAGATCAAGAAGATCCAATGCACTCTTCTCAATTGATAAGCTCCAGGCCTCAAAAGGAAACAAATAATTGGATTCAAGTTCCTAACAAAAAATACAAGAAGTATATATCTTGACAAGAGAAAGGAGGGCCTAATCAATCCCTTGCATTTTCAACATTGGAATCCCCCTCTCCTAGAGAAGATAAAAAATATTTACTGAAACCTTCTCACATATGTGAATGAGAAGAGAGGAAGTTTGAATTAGACTCCTTTATGGAGCAAAGCATTGGGGTGGAACCAAAAATTCCCAAAGAACTCAAGGTCACCCATAAGAAGGAAATCATAGAGAATATAAACTCCTACAATTCAATTGTGAGAATGGGTCCACAAAGTAGTGGGAGGAATTGGTAAAAACAAAAGCATACACATATGGGGATAAATACTAAAAACATCATTTGCATGTATTTTTTATGTTATTTGTGAGGAATTTTACTAAAAACATCATTTGCATGTACTGTTTATGTTGGTTGTGAGGAATTTTTGTAAGGATTTACTCAATTCATTTAGGAAAAAAATAAGGGAAAAAATAAAGTTCATTATAGAATTCATAAAAAACTAAACCATTCCTAAGAAATAAACCATTCCTAAAAAATAAACCATTCCTAAAAAATAGATCTTAGAAGTTCCATTTAAGGAAGAGATTTTTCCCAAAACTTGATCATCCATGCCATCTTGTATAGAGTACCACTTGTTTNTCAATGCAGAGACCCTCAAGGATGTAGAGGTGGACTCTCCAAAAATATCCCTTATTCCTAAATTTCAAACTCCACAAGTGTTTATTGTCTTGAAAGGTCATAAGTTGGAGAACACTAGGAATCTATTTGGTTCAGTTAATTTGAGATTCAAAGGGAGCACATTAATAGATCAAGAAGATCCAATGCACTCTTCTCAATTGATAAGCTCCAGGCCTCAAAAGGAAACAAATAATTGGATTCAAGTTCCTAACAAAAAATACAAGAAGTATATATCTTGACAAGAGAAAGGAGGGCCTAATCAATCCCTTGCATTTTCAACATTGGAATCCCCCTCTCCTAGAGAAGATAAAAAATATTTACTGAAACCTTCTCACATATGTGAATGAGAAGAGAGGAAGTTTGAATTAGACTCCTTTATGGAGCAAAGCATTGGGGTGGAACCAAAAATTCCCAAAGAACTCAAGGTCACCCATAAGAAGGAAATCATAGAGAATATAAACTCCTACAATTCAATTGTGAGAATGGGTCCACAAAGTAGTGGGAGGAATTGGTAAAAACAAAAGCATACACATATGGGGATAAATACTAAAAACATCATTTGCATGTATTTTTTATGTTATTTGTGAGGAATTTTACTAAAAACATCATTTGCATGTACTGTTTATGTTGGTTGTGAGGAATTTTTGTAAGGATTTACTCAATTCATTTAGGAAAAAAATAAGGGAAAAAATAAAGTTCATTATAGAATTCATAAAAAACTAAACCATTCCTAAGAAATAAACCATTCCTAAAAAATAAACCATTCCTAAAAAATAGATCTTAGAAGTTCCATTTAAGGAAGAGATTTTTCCCAAAACTTGATCATCCATGCCATCTTGTATAGAGTACCACTTGTTTGTTTTCATTATTAGTGGATGCCACATGTTTCCCTCATTAATGTCCCCTACCCTAATGATGCTACCTTTGTATGCCTTTGATAGAAAACAATTTTTTTCTTCTAGTTATGATAGGATGATAACCCAAGAGGAGGGGCAGGTTCAAATAATCTCTCAAGATGCCTTCTCCTCCTCCTTCCATCGAAAGAGATTGTAGGTTTAAGTATATTGGAATTGGAGGAAACTTGGAAGAGATTTTTCATTTTGTATCTAACACTAGGTGTAAATCTAGCATTTGAACTACAACTTGTATTCTAAATGGATCCTCTATGGAAGATCTCATACCTCCTAGAGCCTACATCGCTTACACTTATTTTTGTCATTGTTTTGTGGTTTTTGCATCAGCTCAAAGGGTGCTTAATTATGAAAAAGAGGTGGAAATGAACCATGATTTTTCAAAATTTCCAATCACTTTTGACAGTTCTCAAGCACTCATGATCGCGACCTCTTGCAGTCTAATCTTGATGTTATGTCTATTTGCTTCAATGTCACATCTTGTCACAACTTTTATTGTAGTAACTTTGGCATATTCCCTTACATTTGACTTATCCCCTTATGTTTTTTACATAAATTCTATGCTTGGGATGGTCGATCCCATGGTTACTCAATGTTGATGTGGCCCATTCACCAAGATGCAAGGAATTTTGGTGTTGGTGAGCTCAGCTTTGGCCATTGCTTGGCTCTTATCCAGACATTAGATATTAAATAACCTTTTGGGAATTTATATATGTATTTATCTTGTTGTCCATCTTTGGTTGTTAAATATCAAAACCTACCCACTATCTCTCATTTGTTTATTTTTGTACGACATTTTCTGGGTGTTGTTTTCAGAGTGATTTTTTGAGCCAATGTTACTGTTATAGTTTCCAAATAGCAGGCTTCAGATCTAGTTCACACAATTGCAAACATGCTTACCTAAAATATAGTAATGACATAACTTGAGATTATTTGACCAACTTTAATTTATTTCGAGTTTTTGTCAATTAATTCATGTTTTTGTAGTTTTTCAATTGTCTAGAATTTGGTGAAGTTACATGTAATCGAACGCTATTCTATCCTCTGAGGTTCCTCAAAGGACATGGAAAATTTGTCCTTTGCATCAATCGACCTACTAAAACAGGAGAGTAGAGTATTACACACAAATAATTAATTATAGAATATATGAATACAATACATTTGGACTCTATTATATAGAGTGCATGGGTTGTTATCATATCTAACTTATTCCAAATATCGAAGGATATTGGTTGAGAGAATATCTCAAAACCACACCAAACAAGGATCTCACAAATCTAACTCTCAAACAACCTCCTAAGAATAAGATCACACAAATCACGTAGAGATTGACTATAATTCTCAATGCATTTGTGAGCATATTAGATAAGTAGGAATTATATATTCCAACACTCTCCCTTAATGACTACTCATCTAAATATCTATGTGGTCATATCTTCATCACTGTCATAGCTTCAATATTTCAAACTTTCTTCTTCTTTCCACTTCTTCCTGCATCTGATTATTGATGTCTATATTAAAAAAATCCATCTACCGAGATACATGGGTACCAATCATTGTACTCTCGAGTTCTGTAGAAATGCTTTTCACCTACATGGTTTATCAACATATTAGTCTCTCCCTTAATCATAATTTGGTCCATCACATGCTGAGATAAATGCATCTCACATTCCCCCCCTTAATTGAAGACTCAATTTCTTTGACTCCACATCCTCTCTAAGCATAAGAGGATAACTATGTGTAAATCCACACCAAAGACATATGCCTGAATAACAAGGCTTACAACAAACATGAAGAACTAACTTGCCTATGACGAGGCAATACAACTTAGACCAAAAAACTCGGGTATCGGGTACAACCGATCATGCACCCCCTATGACATTTCAATCAAATACAAAAAACCACACACAAATTATCATAACTCCACATCTCATTTATATCATTTCATTATTGACCATGACACACATAACCACTTGATACCATTAAGGGAAACTTCACACATATTGAATGGCATAACTATGCACACCTTCAAACAAAATTGTACACAACTTTAATGACATACTTGTGAGCTCACTTAGCTATAACACTTGACATGATCTCCTCCACTACACACAACAATGAACAACAATTCCTCATCACTATCTGTGTTGGTTGTGGCTCAATTATTCTATGGGTACCACCTTTTCATTTTCACGATTTTCTTCTTTGTATAACAACCAAAATAATCATAGGATGTCACACAGTGGCAGTAATGGCAAGGAATTACAACCAATAGTAGAACTCCACAAACAACAACAAAGGAAACAATGGCGACCATTTTTCTTCTCCAGATACCAACTAAAAAACAGCAAAGGCGACCTTTTTCCAATACGTTGATGGAAGTACTCAGCGATTTGAGCTCCTCCCCAGGATTCGGCAGTGATACCTCTGCAATAAATGGAACATGATTAATCTGCACCTCCAATGAATTTCTCTTCCACGCAGGCTGCACATTCCTTCTCCTTCAAATGACTTCATCAATTGTAGCAATCCTTCTCCGTGAGGATATCTTTTATTGTGCAACTACTCTCGCATGTGTTCGTAATGTCTACATCAAATGTAGGTATACCATTTGTAAATGGATAAATGGAGTTCTCACTCACTGAAATGTCTCGCTCCGAGCACACACTACCAACAATATGTTTGAATCTGAAGCTTCCTGAATTATTATTTTCTATTCTTCCAACAATTTGTGACAGATTATTGGATGATCCATCTCCTCCTCCATTCATAACAGCAAGCTTCTGCGAGGGTTCAACATGGGAGAGAAAAAAGTAGTTAAGAATATGCAGACTGCAAACAAGAGTGAAACGATATCGTTCACATAGGGGTCGTGACGATTACTAACGGAGGTCGCACGCATCGTTGCAGTAATCTTTCACAAAGCTTCCTCAAATTTGATTCGATCCCAATTCTCTAATTTCATTTGACTTGCAATAAACTCATACAGATTCACAAGGTATGACATAACTAGCATACCCTCAAAGTGGGGAAAGGGCAAGTATAAGTGAATGTGAGTGGTTATATTTCCCAAAGAAAGGAGGTGTGTGTTTTTGGATGGTTTATGAGTAGCCAATATAGAAACCCTTTAATAGGTTCCATCTATTTCTTATTCAATTGTATCATGCAGGGATGATTTTAGGGGCTAAATTTCGCTCATGGGCTAATTTTCCATAGTTTTTCCAAAAATGAGATTCGTTATTTTAAAAATGATTCACCCAAATTCTACAAGATAAAATTATTTTACCTTAAAAATCGCCAAAATTTTATAAAAACTATATAAAATACTTAAAAGTTTGAATATTTTTTTAAAAATATCGCCAAACATTTATAGTTGACATATGAAGGATTTATAATATTCGTCAAGGTTTCTACATTTTAAAATACATTTCCATCCTTAAAATCATCCTTGATTGTATGTGGACGTTAGTCACATGTTTGGTACCAATCAAAAGAGGTTTCAATTGATTAATCATTAATGGATATTTGGTGGGAGTACGTGATGGAGAGGTGGTGATATATAAAGGGAATCTCTTGAGGACTAATGGATTAGAAAGAAATTGAAAGTCATTGTTGCATATTTGGATATTGTTGCGAATAGTTGATAGAGGTCGATAGGCCACATTGCACAAAAATAAAAAAGGGTGTTCCCCGCACTCACAGGAACTAGGTGCTTCTTGTTATATCCAAACATTGAGTTGCCCCATCTCAAACAAAAAAAACACATTCAACAATCTTTTAACACATTCGTCTTCCCTATAAACATTAAATAGTAATGCTCCAATGCTTTGAACTACTAAACTTTAAGACAATTTTAAAGCATAAAACCTCCATAAAACATCATCATCCTTTAATTAGTTGTATATATCAAATAGTACTTTCTACCCTTTGGGTTTTTTTTTACTCTATCAGGGGTTTGATTGTGCATGAAAAACGATTTAGATTCGTAGAATTCTTGTAGTATTTGAATATATCATGTTTGTTTCTCAATGTGGCACTTCACTTAAACAATAAGGTGAGAGTGAAACCAAGAGGGATGTGAGAGGACAAGGCCTCGTGATTTCATTCCTTCTTTTATTCTCATTGTGTGGTTTGGTGCCTCTTATTGACCCGGTATCCTAGATAGTTGTCTCCTCAATMTTTGTAGWAATTTAAAAGTTCAAAAAGTGAACCTAAGCTTTGAAGARTAGAGGTGAAATATTGAATAGTGAAAYGTGAACCAATTAAAATAGTTCATAGGTTTTTTTATGGAAACCAAAATATTTTTCATATATATTAAAAGAATTAAATATCTCAACGTGGTTCACCCCATTTATTTTTGGAGCTTTAAAAGAGAACATGAAATCATCTCCTTTTCAACTACCTATGTTGAAATTTTATGAATCACCAAAGAAAAAGTTCAAGCCAAACCATATATATTTTATTTTTTTCCAAGGATTTAAGTCTTCTAAAAACTATGGATTAAACTTGAACTAAAGTGAAATTACATCTCTGGATGAATTTTTAGTTGAACTAAAAACAATATTCCTATGAAAATGGGCATTAATGAACAATTAAATCTCACATCATTGCTTTCCTCTTTCTCACATTCATATAAGTATCTCTATGTGCACATGGTATAGAGTCATTTGTCATTGAGATTGTTTTATGTATGCACTTAATGATTGTTTTGTGTGTGCACTTGGTACTTGATATTTGGTGTAGCTTTGTTAATCTTTAGATAGAATGGATTTCAAATAAAATGCATCCAAATAAGTATCTAATAAGTTTTTCCATGTTACTAGTGTAACATACTTAACTTAGTTGTTTAATTTTTTAATTAGTAATAGCAAACCATACCATTGAGTTGTTTTTATTATTTAACTTAATTAGTTCAAAATGACTTGGATTCCCATTTCTTAATTTCTTAATTAGTAATAGCCAACCATATAAACATTGAATTGTTTTTTTTTATGAAAATAAATAAATTAACTTAACTTGTTTTTAATAATTTTCAACCCAACCTTAATTCGAGTCTTTGCCTTTTCTGTTGCTTCCATAAACACGTGCTTTATTTTTAATAATTTTCAACCGGACCTTGATTCAAGTCTTTTCCCTTTCTGTTGCTTCCATAAACAAGTGTTGTATTACTCAGTTGTTTTATATCCAAACAAAATATGGAAATGAATGAATTATCATATCGCTTGGCATTTATGTGGCACCCTCGTTATCTGGAATATTCAACATAAAAATTATTTAGATGGCTCGTTTTGCATGGCCGCCAAACCATGTGTGTCAAGGAATCTCACTAGTTATATTACAAAAGATGTCAAGAGAAGATGGATCTGTACCACAAAGTAATATAAAGCAATACCCTGAAGCGGGGAAGGAAACACTGAAGAAAATATTGAAGAGTGTTTCCCGAAATCATGTGTTGCTTTTGCAGAGGCTTCATGATAGGCATTGTTTTGAGCATGGGATAAATAAGGATTATTTGTAAGAGAAGACAAATTGCACTAAAGGGGTCCCCTACCAGAGAGGTTTAGCACCGAAAAATGTATATCATTAGAAAGCGTGGGAATAAACGTGGAACCAAAATGCCAAAATTCCTAATGGAGTGTTGATGTGAAATAATAAGGCATGTTTTGAAGCGGATGAGAATCCTAGGTAAATAACAAGTCTGTGTAATATGGCATATTATTATAACCCCACAGTTGTTGTAGACTGTCTATCTCAGATAACACCTAAGTATGATTCCTGCATGGGTTATCATCTTTGTTGTAATGGGACTCCAATGGAAGCATAGGGTAAATAAAAGAGATCTTAAGGAGACTGGTTAAAAAAGGCTTCATTAAGTTCAATTGTTGGATGGTCGATGGAGATCCAACAGGGTTTTGGGCTGAGGCCGATTTCCTCCTGGCTCGTTCCCTTGATTTTAATCTTGCCTCTCTCCTGGAAGCCGTTGACTTTGACATCGAACAATTGGATGTATGTTCAATTAATCCCTTGATGCTACCATCTGAGGTGTTTCTTCTGCTTCTTGCCAAGTCTAATTCCTTCAAATTCGTAGTAGATATAGCCTTTCCATTAATAGAATTATGAGAATCCATCCCTTGGGATTTTGGAGAGCTAAGCCCAACTCTAAACATCGTGAGACCAGATGCAGCAACAATGGTTGCACTCTCTCTGGGTGATCCAACACAATACTTGACATTGGAACAGTTTGAGGAAGTTAGCTGAGCCAAGTTACTTGCAGAAGCATAAGCCATTTCTGCGTCTTGTACGGTAAGCTCATATATAGATGATTTGGTAGCCTTAATTAACCAGTCCATAGCCATATTGGACTACTCCATGCATAGTCTGTCTTGTAGGTCATATAATTGAATTGTCGTAGGACCAGACAACCTAACCCTTATGTCATGAAGTCCTTTTTGTTGTGCAGACTTTACTGTGACGATCTTTACCTCCAATCAATTGAGATAAGCACACTTTTCTTGAGTTCTGTTCGACCTTATTTCTTGGATGTATCTCAATAACCACTTCTTTTCTCTCCATCTCCCCAGGCTTGAGATCCTAACCCTTGCCATTATCTTGTATTTTGTTATTATAATTCTTTCGACGTTGGCATACTCTTCTGGCAGATGACTCCCATTAATGGACTCAGAAAATGCTTCCAAATATTTGTTGTATATATCCACCTCGGGCTCTTTATTCTTAACCCTCATGAACCCAACCTGCAAATCCTCCAAACTATTGCTCAACATGTTATTAGAATAAGCATAGTCAAAGTTGCTAGGTTTGAACTGGAGAATTATCTACTACGGTCCATGGTGTAAAGGGCCTTTTCGAATAGATCAACGTTTCCAACTAAGAGGAATCCTACCTCATTGTGAATCGTTGGAAACTTGTGCAGCCTTTGGATTTCCTTGAATAAACAATTCTCCTCCTTCTCGCCAATATATATTGCCATCTCGTGAATAGCATGGTGAACTCTTATATTTTAGTCGTTGAAACTCTAAAAAATCCATGAGAACAGCCACTAGGCCACCTCTCAGTTTGCATCAATCGTTGGGGACTCTTGTTCAACAAAAGCAAAAAATCATTGTCCTTGAAGCATAATGTAACTTGCTCATAAACATATTTCTAAATTTGAGCAAGAGAGATCAATCAGGGACTTCCAAACAAACATTGTCAATGAATTCAACTCAGGGAAATTGCACACCAGCTTGTTGAAGACAAGGAGATAGTGAAATAGGGCTCTATCCCATGGAATGTAGATCTAGAAGATCCTATTTTTCATGCTTTCTATTAAGTGTCATGTTTTTTTACGGTTGTTAGAATTCTAGACATATATTACAGAGTTTACGACATCAAGAAATAGATAAGCTTTGTAATTGATATGTAGTTTGGCATGATTTTTTGTTTTTTTACCAAAAGTTTTGAAACAGTATAGTGATATAATTTTGTCGCTATAATATAATTTTCCAATTGATATAAAAAATAAAAAATAAAAATATTTATAATTTAATCAAATTCAAAATGATCTTTAATTAATTTTAGATTAAAAAAATACAATTAAACGACGTCGTTCACATTTTAGCCTAGAAATTTTGACTACCCTTTGACTCCATAAAGGGGTTCTCGACCTTAACACGAGGATAATGGATTAAATGAAATAAAATTATCTCATTTCTTTCCACGTGTCTTATCCTTCATCCAAGCGGTGGCATCCAAGCTTCTTCTTCATCCTATCTGCCCTTTGTTTCCTTACAAACAAACCACATGAAGACATGCCAATTCTCTCTCTGAAACATTTGCTTGTTCATCCTCAGATATGTGAAAGAATACATATGGGACTTGTTATCCTTAGTACCATGCAGATTGAAGTTTGAATTGTGTATGATTTGGGTGTACGCACTTCCATCGAACCTCTACAACTCATTCTCTCCAGCAAGGCCACACCTGTCTTCCTGGTAGCCTCTATAACCTGCCTCAGAAGCCCCTCTAGACTGCACTGTGCATGTTTTGGATGCTCTCGATATTTCATCTCAAAGCAGGTGAAGTTGAGAACAACTTTGTGTTTCTTAAACAGAGGAGCAATGGGAAGATACCCATCACTTTGTCTAATGTTATAGTACCATGTAGTCAACTCTGCAACGTGATATTTTGAGCCCCTAAAAATTCCCTCTGCAGTGTTGGTCACTATAATTGCTTAATTGATTCAAACAATCAAGTGATACATAAATTATCAACCTAGGGAAGTCTTTTATTTCAAAGATAACCACACACTATATATGCTCAATTCCAAAAGCAACTTAGT